>JAKLNC010000054.1:46550-73826 GCA_022813145.1 Barbatosphaeria neglecta
CGCTCGCTTTTGTAGGATCCTCGCTGCGCTCGCTTTTGTAGGATCCTCGCTGCGCTCGCTTTTGTAGGATCCTCGCTACGCTCGCTTTTGTAGGATTCTTGCTGCGCTCGCACTTGTATACTAAGAAAAAAGGACATACCATCATGCCACATCCCCCCGCCGGTGCCGATCTCCTCGCCGTCGTCGGTGGTGGTCACGGCGCCGTCGCGGCGCTGCTGCTCGGTGATGGTATACGCGGCCTGGCGCGAGCACAGCTCCACGATGCCCCGCGTCGCGCCGAACATGCGGTACTGGTCCGTGATCTTGGGCATCGTGGCCGCGGCCAGCTCGGCGAGGCGGCCGCCGAGACTCCACGGCGAGGATGAGGGAGAAGACGAGGAAGAGGAGGGCGTGGATGAGATAGCGGAGGCGAGGGCGGCGCGCTCTTCGCGGGTCAGCGGCGGTTGCGGGGGCGGCGGGGGCAGGTGGTCGTCTTTCCCGGCGGCGGCGTAGGCGCGGGCGGAGTTGCTGTGCAGGTAATGCCTCTGCAAGTCGCTGCGGGTGACAGCAGATGTAGAAGCGGGAGATGCAACAAGCGTCTGGCGTCGCGACCGTTTGGAGCTGAAGGGCTGGCGGAAGGCCTGCTCGATGGCTGGCCGTGCGGGCCGGCGTAGGAGGGCGAGGCCGGCGGCGCACGACCGGCAATTGTGGCATGCCATTTTGTATCAGAGTGGTGAAGAGCCTCTCCGTGATCAGGAGATGGCAGGAAAAAGATATGATCTCCTAATGGGGTGAGGGGAAGTGGTGGCTGAGCAAGAAGCTACAAGCATTGGGTGTTGGGTGATGGAAGCTCCCGATAAAAAGAGCTTCTGATCTTCACAAGCGTCAAGCGTGGGCAAAAATTCAAAAATTAGCTGCAGGGGTGGGGGGGGAGTACAGTCACGTGATATCGAATCACCGCACCCTTTTGCGACCACCTACGTAGGTACCTGTTGAGAGTTGAGATGCACTTTATTTAGATCTATCTCCCGGATCTGACAGCGCAATTAGGTCGTCGAGTACGGCTAACCAGTGTGCTCTTCTCATGTCGCGTGTCGGGTACGTGATTTTGCGCCACGATCCCACTAGAACAGTCTGCAGTAAACAGCCATACCCTGACCTATGCGACACGGGAAAACACCAGGGAGGCGTTGGTGCCGCCGAAGCCGAAGCTGTTGGACACGGCGACGTCGACGCGCTTGGCCTGCGCCTGGAGCGGGACGAAGTTGAAGGCGGCGCCCACGGACGGCGCGTGGAGGTTGAGCGTCGGGGGGACCGCGTTCTACGGGGGGTCAGCAAAACGGGGTTCACACTCGAGCAGAATCGAGCAGAATGCGGGAGGGACCTACATCTGTGATAGCCAAGATGGAAAAGACGGCCTCGAGGGCGCCTGCCGCGCCGAGTAGGTGGCCCACGGCGCCCTTGGTGCTGCTGACCGTCACCTCCGCCTCGGCGCCGACGCCGTCCTCGCCGAGCATCAGGGTGCGGATGGCAGCGGCCTCGGCAGCGTCGCCGATGGTCGTGGCCGTGCCGTGGGCGTTGATGTAGTCGACCTCTGCGGGACGCACGCCCGCGCTGCGCAGGGCAGCGCGCATGGCGCGCAGCGCGCCGCGACCGTCCTCGCGCGGCGCCGTCACGTGGAAGGCGTCGCCGCTGCAGCCGTAGCCGCGCAGCTCGGCCAGGGGGACGGCGCCGCGGGCGCGGGCGTGGTCGAGGGCCTCGAGCACGACGACGGCGGCACCCTCGGCCACGACGAAGCCGGCGCGGTCGCGGTCGAAGGGGCGGCAGCTGGATGGGGGGTCGTGGTTGTAGGCGGTGCACAGCGAGCGCGAGCGGCCGAAGCCGGCGAAGGTCAGCGGGTGGATGCATGACTCGGCGCCGCCGGCCACCATGACGTCGGCGTCGCCCAGGGCCACGAAGCGCGCGGCGTCGCCGATGGAGTGCGCGCCGGTTGTGCAGGCCGTGGTGGCCGCGTGGTTGGGGCCCTGGAAGCCGTGGCGCATGGCGACGTGCCCGGCGGCGAGGTTGATCAGGATCTTGGGCACGAACAGCGGCGAGACCTTCTTGTAGCCCTAAATGGTCGCAATATGTGCATCAAATGCTTAGCGCTCTCTCTCTCTCTCTCTCTCTCTCTCTCTCTCTCCTCTCTTTCTCCCCCTCTCTCTCTGTCCCCCCCTCTCTCTCTGCCCCCTCCTCTCTCTCTGTCCCTCTCTCTCTCTGCCCCCTCCTCTCCCTCTGTCCCTCTCTCTTTCTGTCCCTATCTCTCTCTGTCCCTCTCTCTCGCTCTGTCTCTCTCTCTCTCACCCGCTCTGTCTCTCTCTCTCTCACCCGCTCTGTCTCTCTCTCTCTCCACTTTCCTTCGTTCTCTCAACATCCGCGGGTCTGGCTCACGTGTTTATCAAAGGCCAGGCTGGTGCCGTACATCTCCTCGAGGTTGCCGATGCCGCTGCCCAGACACACGCCGGTAGCGTCCAGGTCCTCCTGGCGCGTCGGCTTCCACCCGGCCTGGTCGAGGGCCATCTGCGCGGCCGCGGCGGCGTACTGGGCGAACAGCGACATGCGCCGCTGCTCGGCGGCGTCCAGCCAGTCCGACGCCCGCCACAGGCCGTCGTTTCCGCCGTTGTCACTGCCGGCCGTCCCGGAACGGCGGCTGGGCACGATGCCGGCGACGGTGCTGGTCAGCCCGGCCCATCTCTCGCGCGGCTCGATCTGGTTCAGGCTCTGGAGCCCGGACTCGGCATCCAGCAGCCGGCGCCAGGTCCGGCGGACGCCGACGCCCAGCGGCGTCACGGCGCCGAGCCCGGTCACAACAACGCGCCGCAGGGCCATGGTACTGCCATGGCTTGGCCAAATTCGTCGAGGGCTGATTCCCGAGCTGCGATCAAAAAGGCTGATCTTATCGCGACGGTGCGACGGTCCAGGGCCTGTTGCCGCTCGCCAGGGCCTGATTTACAGGGGTCGTCTCGCTAACCGAACTAACCGAACGGCGGAACGCCGTATCCGTAGCGCCTATAATCCATAGACCCTTCTGGCCCCGGCCACCTACGCTGCCTGCGTGCCTCTGACCTGACAGACCCTACGAGGCAAGGGGACAGCCTGTCCCGTTCCTTGCCGTTCCGCCCCTCGCCGTTCCGCCCCTCGCCATTCCTCCTTTGCCATTCCTCCTTTGCCATTCCTCCTCTGGCATCCTCCCTCTGCGCAATCTATTCCTCCATTTTACTCCTTACGTCGATCTACTCGTATCTGCGTTCCGACTCGCTTATCTCCTTCTCACTTCGAGCGGTATTCCCGCGTGCTCGCCCACGGAACTTCCCATAGAGCTGACCACTGGCCACCCGTCATCCGTCCGATCCAATCCAGCTCAATCCGCTCCTCGCGCCTCGAGTGCCATCGCCGACCCAACTCCGGTCTCCTCTCCTGCAGAGAAGGCCGTATCGAAGCCAGGGGCGAGTTGAAAGGGCCAGCCGGCCGGGTCGCGCGCTGTCCCGATCGCCGCGGTGGTGGCAGCTGCTGTGCCGCAAGTCCGTTTCAGACTCGCTCTCGTCGCCAGCCCAGCCCTACGAATGGCCGGGGCCAGCCAGCGATAGGTACCTGCTTGCTTGCCAGTGCCGTCCGCACTCAGCCGCCAGGTGCAGCCGCATTGAATATCGCCCGGCAACCTCGTCGTCTTGATACACGCCCCCTTCATGCCTTGTCTCTCCGGGCCTCTTGCCGTCTTCTCCCCCCACGGCGCCACAACGACGCGGAGCCCCCTTTTGGGACGCCTCGCTTGGTTATCTGTGCCTGTACGCACCGCACGCGCATCAGGCGGCCCATTGTCTTCTTGATTAACCTCGGAACCACGCGGGCAGTTCGTGCTCGGGCGGGGAGCGCCTGCGCCCGTCAACTGGCTCGCCCATCCTTCCGCTCCCTCCCACGCGAGTCAGGTCAGACCTAGGCTGGGTTGCTTAGTAGGGGTAGCTCGGTGGCGGCGCTCTGGGCTGCGGAGAGAGGCACGGGGACCCCTCGTCCTTTTTTTAGCGGCCTTTCTTGCCACGGAGGCTTCTGCGACGGACGCAGAGGCTTGATCGGTCGGATCGCGGAGCCAACCGAAGCAGGGGAGCACGAGGACCCAGGCGGACCCAGGGCGAATCCGGACGCGGAAGCTTATCGCCCTTCGCGCGCTCTCTCCCGCCGGCACGCCTTTCGTTCCCCGGCATCTGGAGGAGGGCTGGCCTGCTCTTTCTGCTCTCGTGCTTCATGTGCGTCTGGCGATCGCCATAGTCTTGGCTTTTAGCCTACCCACGCATCCGGTCCCGCCCCCTGGCTCGCGACGGAGGAGCGCTCGAGGAGGGAGCGCTCGAGGAGGAAGCGCTCGGGGAAGCGCTCGAGGAAGCGCTCGAGGAGGGAGAGGAGGAAGCCGCCGGGAGGAAGCCCTCAGGAGGAAGCCCTCAGGAGGAAGCCCATCAGGAGGAAGCCCATCAGGAGGAAGTCCATCAGGAGGACGCCACATCACACCACCTCCCTTCTCCGTTAGATAGCCCCATATAGTAGTTCCGCTGGCCGCCGGCTGCGTCCCATGCATGCCGCTGCCGCCGCGTTTCGGAAGGCCCCCCCCCCGTCCAGAGATCGTCAGCCGTTGATCGCTGTCGCTGTCGTCGTTAAAACGCATCGTCGTCCCCGCTTCGTGCTTTGCTCAGGGGCGGACGTTTCTCCCACCCTAGCAAATACACATCTTCGCCACGACGGCGAGTGCGGTAGCGACGACGACGACGACGGCAACGGCGACAACGGCGACGATGTCGGCCCAGCATCCCCATCATCCCCCCGCGAGCGCGAAGTCGTCTGGCACGGCTTCGCTGCTCTCGCGGGCCACGACGATGGCGGAGGGCGACGAGATCGACGACTGGGGCCGGAAGAGCGGCGGCGAGGCCAGCGGGCGAGAGGTGGCCTCCAGCGAGGCAGCGGCTCGGCACCACGGCAGCAGTTCTGCGTCCCAAGGAGGGGACGAGACGCGCCTGAGCCCTGTCGAAGACCTGAAGCGGCGCCTCTCCATGTGGGGTGAGTCTGCAGTCTACCACGGAGAGGAAGACGGAGAAGGATCAGAAGAAGGATCAGAATACGAACTGTTGCTAGATCCGAACCTGCCCGCGGAGTACACGCGCACGCAGCTGCGCGACCCCGAACGCGACTCGGCGAGCTTCGACGACGACAAGGCGGCGGGGCCGGGCAAGGGGCCCCAGAGCGGCGGATCGGACGACGAGGGCGAGCCGGCGGCGGAGGACTCGCCGTACCCGGAGGTGCGGGCGGCGGTGCGCAACTACGACGAGGACCTGCCGTGCAACACGGTGCGGGCGTGGGTCATCGGCCTGACGCTGGTGGTCATCGGCGCGTCCATGAACACGCTCTTCTCGCTGCGCCAGCCGTCCATCAGCCTGGGCGCGCTGGTGGCGCAGATCATCGCCTGGCCCATGGGCCACGCCTGGGCCAGGGTGGTGCCGTCCTACCGCTTCAACACCTTCGGCCTGCGCTGGTCGCTCAACCCGGGCCCGTTCAACATCAAGGAGCACTCCATCATCGTCGTCATGGCCGGCGTGTCCTTCTCGGTGGCCTACGCCACCGACATCATCCTGGCCCAGATCGTGTTCTACAAGCAGGACTTCGGCGTGCTCTTCCAGGTGCTGCTGGTCGTGTCCACGCAGTCGCTGGGCTACGGCATCGCCGGCATGATGCGACGCTTCTTGGGTCTGTCTGCGCCCGAGGTCCAGAGTCCAGAGATGGACTGGAGATAGACTAGAGCTGAAGAAAGACGGCTGACCTGCTGACTAGTGTACCCCGCGTCGATGATCTGGCCCGCCAACCTGGTCTCGGTGACGCTGATGAACGCCATGTATGAGCAGGCGCCCAAGCCAGACCCCTCCGTGCTGGGCGGGCGCATGCCGCGCTACCGCTGGTTCGCGCTGGTGACCCTGGGCGCGTTCGTCTACTACTTCATCCCCGGCTTCCTGGCCCAGTTCCTCAGCGTGTTCGCCTTCGCCACCTGGCTGGCGCCCAACAACCCGGTCGTCAACCAGCTGTTCGGCGGCAGCACCGGCCTGTCCCTGCTGCCCATCACCTTCGACTGGACCCAGATCGCCGGCTTCGTCGGCTCGCCCCTGATCCCGCCCTGGCACGCCATCGCCAACACCCTCATCGGCGTCGTGGCCTTTTTCATCATCGGCGCCTCCGCCTTCCACTACTCCGGCACCTGGTACGCCCAGTTCCTGCCCATGAGCGACTCCTCCACCTACGACAACACCGGCGCCGCCTACAACGTCTCCCGCGTCCTGACCCCCGACTTTACCCTCGACGAGCAGGCCTACAAGAGCTACTCGCCTCTCTTCCTCAGGTGCGCTTCTTTCCTCGTCTTCCTCGTCTTCTTTCCTCGTCTTCCTCTTCCTTCTCTTCTTCCTCGTCCTGTCGTCCTCGCTCTCTGTTTCCTCGTCCTCCTTTCTTCTTCCTACCGTCCTCGCTCTCCGCCCCCCTCCCCTGCCGCTCTTTTTGCCTCCTTCTCTCCTCCTTCCCTCCTCCTCCCCTCTTCTCCTCCTCTCCTTGTCTCCCCTTTTCCCCCACCTGCTAACCGGACCAGCACCACCTTCGCCATGTCGTACGGCCTCTCCTTCGCCGCCATCGCCTCCCTGCTGGTGTACACCTATCTGCACCACAGCCGCACCATCTGGCAGCAGTACCGCAATAGCGCCCGCGAGAAGCCCGACATCCACATGAAGCTCATGCGCAAGTATAAGGAGGCCCCCACCTGGTGGTACATGAGCCTCTTCGTCATCGTACGTTTTTTTCCTCGCTCCGCTCGCTTCTTTAGGTCCCTGTTTCTCTCGCTTCCCCTGTCTTTCCTTGCTGTTCTTTTCTTTCCTCGCTTCGCTCGTCTAGCTGACCGCCCAGATGCTCGGCCTCGGCTTCCTGACCATCCTGGCCTACCCGACCAACCTGACGTGGTGGGCCTTCCTGCTGGCCGTCTTCATCTCCACCGCCTTCTCGCTGCCCATCGGCATCATCCAAGCTGTGACCAACAACCAGATCGGGCTCAACGTGCTCACCGAGTTCATCTTCGGCTACATCCAGCCCGGCCGCCCCCTGGCCCTGATGATGTATGTCCTCCCTATATCCCCCCCTACGCGTAGTATGCTTCTGACCTCCCCCCAGCTTCAAGACGTTCGGGTACATCACCATGTCGCAGGCGCTCAGCTTCGTGTCGGACCTCAAGTTCGGGCACTACATGAAGATCCCGCCGCGAACCATGTTCATGGCCCAGGTCGTGGCCACCACCTTCGCCTGCTTCATCCAGGTGGCCGTGCTCAACTTCGCGCTCAACAACATCGACGGCGTGTGCGACCGCGACCAGCCCGAGCACTTCACCTGCCCCGGCGGCCGCGTCTTCTTCTCTGCCTCCGTCATCTGGGGTCTCCTCGGCCCCGCCCGCATGTTCTCGCCCGGCCAGATCTACTCCGGCCTCTTCATCTTCTTCGGCGTCGGCGCCGTCACCCCCGTCGTCTTCTACTTCGCCGCCCGCCGCTGGCCCCGGTCGCCGGTCAAATACCTCATGGCCCCCCTCATCTTCGGCGGCTCCGGCAACATCCCCCCCGCCACGCCGCTCAACTACCTCAGCTGGGGGCTCGTCGGCTTCGTGTTCCAGTACCTCATCCGCAAGCGCTACTTCAACTGGTGGAGCCGGCTCAACTTCCTCACCTCGTCCGGCCTCGACCTCGGCCTCGCCCTCAGCACCCTCGTCATCTTCTTCGCCTTCACTCTCAATAACATCAACCCCCCCTCCTGGTGGGGCAACGACGTCGTCACCTCCACCATGGACTTCCAGGACACCGCCGTGCAGGTCGTCCTGCCCCCCGGCCAGACCTTTGGGCCCACTTCGTGGTGAATCGGGAAGACCAGATGTACTATATAGACGGAGGCGGGGCGTATGCTGGCTGGCGTCTAATCTACTCCTCTTGGGTATGTACAGGTATGTATCCTTCACGCGGGCGGGAAAGGACGGGAAGGTGGGTGGAACGGGCGTTACGGATAGCGGAATTATTTGTCACTTGTCATTTGTCACTCGTCATTATGATTCCTGGTCGTGTCGTGTCATACCGCGTTCTCCCTCCCTTTTTCGGCCGATAGGGTCGCTGCAGGAACGCGCTGTTGTCATAGGAGTGTACCCGGTAGCCCCGTCCGACCTAGCCAGGCCTGACTGCTCGTACTATGTATGTAGTTGGCCGGCCACTTGGGTCGGCTGATACTGTCCCGAGCGAGCGAAGGGCCGTTCGGTGAGACGCCCGGCCGGCTGCCCACCTAAGAGGGGGGGGAGTACCGGCATCCTCCTTCTCTCCTCTTTCGTACCCGGGCAACTTTGCAGTGCATCGAGCAGGTGCCGACGGAAGGATTCACGCACATGGATGTAACAAGACATATATATGAGTTGCACGTTGATCGATCCGCTTAACTCCCTCCTCAAGTACCTAGGTAGGGAGATAACTATAGAGGGTTACATGTACACGATGATTGCTCGGCTCGGCATAGGTATATCCAACGTTACCGCCGTTCGTCGTTCGTCATGCATTGTCGCGAGCATGTTTTTTTTTCTTTTCCATCCCATCCCACACCCTCTCCTCCCCTCTTATCGTGTCCCGTGCCGGTGCCGGTGCCGGCTCCGCCGGCTCGGTTCCGGCCCTGGCCCCGGGTCCGTCTAACTTCTTATCATATCCTTTCCTTTGGTTGGGAATAAGCATCTCCGAGACCGAGATTGTATACGACACAGACACATAGGAGCAGACGTCGGGGTACAGGTAGTTAGTGTGATCTGCAATATTACCACTCTGACTCTGACTCCGGCCTATCAGTATCCTACGTCCATACGTAAGCGTGTACATAGGTGCATAGGTAGTATGGAAGACTTCTAGGACACAAATGCGATACTTGGTGCGTACAAGTTATTATCGCTACTTCGTTCCTCACCAGCCATCAAAATATTGTACCAATACCAACTCCTCCCCTCGCGGCTCGGATCGGACGTAAGTCCTTCCCTTCTTCCTTCTTCTTCACGTCCCACACACCTGCCACGTCGAACTAGACACGATATATGCCGGCTCCCGCCCGTCTGCCCGGTCCCGCGGTGGGATCCCGGTCGTGGGAACTTGAAGACGGTACATACCTAGGGAGGCGAGGGAAGGGAGCGCAGTAAGACAGCGTCGTATTCGTGACGTTGTTGTCGTCGGGCGGTGTGGCTTCTTTGTCGTTTGCCGTGTGACTTCCTCAGCTAGTCGGTACTACTCTACTCTGTTCGCGTGTGGGCTGTCATCGGAGTGTTCGATGCTGTACCTCGTCAGGAGGCCGGTAGATGGGCAGGCCGGTGCATCGGCGACCTGCACGGAACCGGTGGTGTGTAAGAGTCAGGCCAGCAGGTACCCAGGTAGGAAAGAATGACACAACAATCCCTCTGGACGTGAGGTGCATGCGCTGGGAACGAGAATATAAAAACAGACAGACTTGCTTCCTCCCCTCTTCCTCGCTTGTGTTGTCACCGTGCTCCCGGCCGTGCCCCTGAACCCCTTAATCCAGACTTGACACTGCATGATCTTGGATACGAACTTCCCCAGCCAAAGAATAAAAAAAAAGATAAATATTCATAATGTCGCCACTACCCCGTATCTCCAACGGCACCGACGGCACCACCACTGCCAAACAGGCCCAGCCGCCCCCTCCGCACGACCCGATGGAATTCGCCGAAGATGTGATTGCGGCCACGGGACCGGGCGCGCACCCGCGCCTGGCGGCGGTGCTGCCGAGTCTGGTACGGCACCTGCACGCCTTCGCGCGGGAGGTGGATCTCACCGTGGCGGAGTGGGTGGCCGGCATCGACCTGGTGTGTTTTTCTGTCCCCCCCCCTCTCTCTCTCTCTCTCTCTGCCCGCCTGTCTGGCTGTTTCTGTTCCTGTACTAGACTGACACGTGGACGCAAAGATCAACGAGTGCGGCAAGTTCTCGACCGACCAGCGCAACGAGACGCAGCTCCTCTGCGACATCCTCGGCTTCGAGTCGCTCGTCGAGCAGATCACAGCGCGGCTCCTCATCTCGGCGTCGTCTCCTGGCAGTCCGTCTTCTCCCCCTGCCTCGTCGATCACCCCCTCCGCCGTCCTAGGCCCCTTCTACCGTCCCAACGCGCCCATCACGCCCAACGGAGGCTCCCTCGTGCGCCAGCGGCCCGAGGAGGAGGAAGGAGGAGATAACAAAAAAGAAGGACCTGCCCCCCTGGATGCCTCTACTGCCATCTCTTCAGAGACCTCGCTCCTCCTCCTCACCGGCACGGTCCGCGACGCGCACACCGACGCACCCATCGTCGGCGCCGAGCTGGACATCTGGCACGCGGCGCCCAACGGGCTGTACGAGCAGCAGGACCCCGACCAGGCGGACATGAACCTCCGGGGCCGCGTCTACGCCGGCGAGGCCGGCCAGTACGCCGTGCGTACGCTCCGACCCGCGCCCTACCCCATCCCCACCGACGGGCCCGCCGGCCGGTTCCTGCGCCTGCTCGACCGCCAGGATCTGCGCCCGGCGCACGTGCATTTCATCGTCTCGGCGCCCGGGTACCGCCCCATCACCACCCAGCTCTTCGACAAGGATGACGGCCACGTGGACGACGACGCCGTCTTCGCCGTCAAGCAGGGGCTGCTAGTTGACTTTGCGCCAGCGACAAGGAAGAATCAGGAGGGCAAGAAGAGCGAGGGGGACGGCGGGAACGAGGGTACGGTCCGGTGGACGTTGCAGTATGATTTCAGGCTTGCTCGGAAGGAGGAGGCGGAAGGGGAGGAGAAAAAGGCAACGTCCTGAGGGGGATTAGGGGAAGAGAGCGGTCAGATATCCGATCATGTATCTCTTGTATTAGCGAAATCGTTGTGCTAGGGAAGTAAGAAGGAAAAAAAGGATATTCGTATGAAAGCCGGCGTGGCCAGCCCGTGTGTGCACCACATTCGTATTTTCCGTCAGCGACAGTCTTACCATTTCACCCAATCTTGCCCCATAGCGCCAAACGACGGGACGATAAGAAAAAGGGAGGAGAAATGAGGCCCGATCAAATTCGGGCCCTGAGCAAGGAACCACAAGGCCGGTCGTTCACCCACCCGCCTTCTCCCCTAACCATAATTCGCAGCCGGGAACAGAGATCCCCTGCTACCAGTGGCGCCGCCGATGCCTCCGTCAACCGGCGCGGCATCGTTTCCGCCTAAATGTACGGCATATCCCGGGAACACAACCGCTGGCGGAGCAGCGGCACCAGCAACAACAGTGCTGGCGACACGCGGTCCTAGCGGTGGACCGGGCATGATCGTTGCTGTTGTTTGCTGAGGGTGGGGATGCGGATGAGAAAGGGGAGGCTGAGGCTGTGTCTGGGGTTGAACCCCCCCGGGTCCGATGATGGGCCAGTCCCAGAGGCTGTCGAGGTCGAACCCGGCCGCGTCGTGGTCCAAGACTTCCAGCCCGCCGTCTTCAGCTTCGGCCCCACCCTCTATGCCGTACAGCATGAGGCTCGGAACACCTCCCACAGGGCCGGCTCGAGCGCTCGTCGACGGGACCGGGAGTTCCGCCGGCGGCAGACCGGACGCAGCCGAAGACACCGCCAGGACGCCGAGTGGTGCGAGCGAGCTGTGGCGCCACGGTCCAGACGTCGAGCCCACTCGTCCACGGTCGTCGGCACTACCACCGGTAGCACCACCGGCACCACCTGCACCGCCTCCCTGTCCGCCGCGTGGAGAATAGACCGAGAAGAAGCTCGCAATGGGGTCGACAGAGCCGTCCACGATCGTGTTCGGCGCCGGAAACCGGTGGATCCGGGCGCCGATGGACTGCTTCGCCACGACGTCTTCGAACGCCCGAAGGATCCAAAGCAGTCGGTCGCCCTGGGGGTCGGCCGTGGAGAAGTACAGCATCACGTCGATGGCCTGGGACATGCGTACCGCATACGCCGGGTTCTCGTAGGCCGCCACGAACTGGTTGCTTAGCACGATGAGCGCTGCCGTGAAGAGGAAGTACCTGAGTACAGGTAAAGGGGAAGCCGGCATCGGTTAGCACCAGCTGGCCCGTCGCCACTAGGTAGAGCGCGGAGGAATCACTTACATGATAAAGGGGTTGCGCTGAGGCAGATAGCGCGCAGTATAGGCCGTGTAGATCATGGCGATGGAATGGCACGAGGCCGTCACGCAGACTTCGGAGAACATCTCCTTCAGCCCCTCCATCCTCACGCTGTGGGGTCGGGTAGTCGTGCTGGTGCTAGGCGTGGTGATCGCGGCAGTAGCAGTGGTCGACATATCACCAACATTACTACTAACGCCCCCACCCCCACCTGTTTTGTCTGCGTGGACGATGTGGATGAAGAATGGCCGTGTCAGGAGGATGACGGCGTGACAGTACAGGAGGTTCGCGTGCAGGATGGCCATGCCCTGGGCCGGCGCTATCGAGCCGTCAAGTGCCTGCTGCCAGTGTAGAGCCGGGTGCAGCTTCCGTGGCCACAGCGCGCACTGCCTCGCGATATCTTGGGCGATCTTGATCGACACTCTCCTCTTGGCGTAGATCTTGCGGAGGATGGCGCCGATGATCTGCCCGCTGCGCACAGCCGCATCTACGCCCTCCGAGTGGGCCAAAGGGGCGGTAGGATGGATGAACCCGACCGGTCCGGACTCTCGGGCAAAAGAGGGAGGCTCCAGAGCCGCGTCGGAGCAGTCGTCCTCCGAGATAGCGGTCGGCCGCCCCAGGGAGGCGGCTAGAAATCGGTCAAGCACGAACACGCTTCTCCACAGGTTGCACCTCAGCGCGAGACCGGGGCCCTTGAACATTTCCATCACCTCTTCGCGATGGAGCCCGAGGGCAAACGCCGACCTCACGGCCATTCCTACACGGTGCGATAGTCTGGTCAGTTGGGTGTCGTCGGGGGATGGAAAGAAAGGGGAAAAGAAGAGGAACGAGAGCGTCGCTGCTCACCGTTGTACGAGTAGGCCGCGTTCCTCTTCGACACAGCCAGCATGTAGACCGACATGAGCACCAGGGCCTGGACGGACCAGAAGTCGGCGTCTTCAAAGCCCGTCAGCGGGTCGCCGAGGCACTTGGCACTCCGGAAGAACAGCTCGGCCTGGTCAAACGGACAGGAACGGAGCCTCTCCACGAGCGCGTGCTGCGGACTCTGAGGGTCTGGCGTGGCCAAGACCAGCCCGATAGCGAAGGTGAGGTTCAGCAGACAAAGGAACTGAGGTCCCACCGCCAAGGGGCTCGCGTAGCAGGCGTCCAGGGTCTGCTGGAAGTCTGACCGGTCGAACACTTCAATAATCCCGCTAGTCTGCAGCTTATCCATCAGCCGAGACTACAACTACGACGGCACGGAAGGGATCGGGAGAAGGGGAAGGGGGAAGTACATTGGTAAAGTATGCATCGACCAGAGCATCGGCCGTCGCCCGGTCCGGGAGCATGCACGGCGGGCGCACATCAGCAGGGAGGGAGACGACGTTCTCCACTATTTTCTCCTTCCTCGGATCTGTCGTGAATGGCGAGAGACCGCAGACGCTCTCGACAATGATACGGAAGAGGTGGAGATAGGACAGGGTGGCGGAATCGCCGAGGTAAACTGCAAGTAGGTATGGACGGGAGAGTCAGCAGCCGGACACAGACAAACTCCTAAGAGAGCGCGCTCGAAGGCGCTGAACGCACGTAGTCGCCCGGTTTGGTCCTGCAACATCCTCGTCGTCGAGTAGAGCGGCGCTTCCTCGTCCGGGCCGCTGACGGTGCTGTGACGAGACCGGCTTTCCAACTCCTGGTCTGCCACGGGGCGGCGAGGCTGACGAAGAGGCTGGATGGCCGGGCGCTTGTTAGGGACATCTTGGCTCTGACTCGCCGGCCCTTCGTCCTGGGAATAGGCCCGCTTCCTGCCCCCTTTTTCCCGCCGTGATGGTGTCTCCGTCTTCGCTTGCACCCTCGGGAGACCTAGGGCCGGCGGAGGAAGGCGAGCCCCTTCAGCAGCCGCCACCTGGGGAGGGCTCTCTGGGCCATCCGGACGGTGGCGCAGCATCGGCAATACGGATTCGGAGTCAGGGTTTGTTGTCGTGACGTACGTGCACTTTAGATCTCTCCTAATGCAGGTGTCGCATGGCCGTAGGCCATTACACTAGAGATAGGCCGAGTTGGTTAGCCGGCGAGCGTCAAATCGAAGCGGCGGTGAGGAGGGTAGACGAAACAGAAAACTGCTAGGCATGCGTGTCTCAGGTAAGCTCCCTTTTTATCCGCTCTCTCGCGTGGTCGCGTAACATCACACAAGGGACAAGGGTGGGCTGGAGCTCGTCGCACAGCAGCGTCCCGAGTAGGCCGAAATGCACGTCACTAGATGCGACCGGGCACCGATAAAGAAGGGGAAGGGGAGGACAATAGATAAAAACAAGCGCAGATAGGGGCTTGCCCCAAACAGCGGACAGCTGAGAGCCTCGGGGACAGGGATGGGATCCTTCGCAACGGTCCCGAAAACGCATGACATCGCGATCTCGGCCTGGGGAAAAGTGAGAGAAAATACAGAGGAAGAGATAGCATCGGCTGCAGAGGAGCAAAACGGGTAAGACATATATGCACGGCGGCTAGTTCGATATAGCCAAGGGCGACACCGCGTCGGCTTCGGCGGCGGCGGCGGCGGCGAGAGGCCTCTCCGGAAGTGACGATGCAAGGGGAACAGGAGACGGAAAGCCGGAGCGAGTGGGTGGGACGGGAAGGGGGTAGGGGAGAGGTCGAACACTATCCTGCCAGGGATACGACAGGACAGTAGGACAGCAGGTGCGTGTACGGAGGAGCGGACGTGCCTTTTGCTTGCGGTGCTTGCAGAAGTAGCAGGCCTGGGCAGTGCGCCGGCGACGGTCGTCTGGAACTCTAGGCCGGGTCATGATAGGCTGCATGGCCATCTCACGATAACGGGCACTGACGACCGCCCGCGTAGCGATCTGCGTGTCGGGCCCGGCGACCCGATGGCCCGGCCGTGACTCTGTCGGCCGGGTTGCCACGCCCCGCAGGAAACAAAAGCCTCGGTCTCGGGACGGAAGAAACTAGAGGGCATGCATCGGTAGCAGCGAGCCCAGCACAGCCTGGGGGAAAGTGCTATTCGCGGTGGTGGGCGGTGCTTCTACCGTGCTGTGTTGCGAGCGGACTCGGCTCGGCACCGGGCGTACGGACGGAACAGAGCGGCGCGTCGCAGGGAGGTTATGTCGTCGCGGAGTTGGCAGGGCGTTGCCGACAGTAGGCCCCCAGCACGTCTCTCCCTTTCTCGACAAGTTCCGAGTCCTTGTTTACGCGGGCGGGAGGAAGCTCTCACTTACATAAAGCTGCTAGGGAGGCCAACGATCGGGCCCTTCGCGTGGGGTTTCGGGACGGCCGGAGGCGATTCATATGCGTGTGCGATGTGAGCAGTCATCTAGTGAGATCGGGCGACGCCAGGGGGAGAGAGAAGGGGAAGATGGCGGGGGGAGGAGGGTGCGAGAAGGCCGTTGGGTTAAGGACGGGAAAGACAGAAAGGGAAGAGGGGCGTTAGCCAGCAGCAAGGGTTGGGAGGTAGTGGTGGTGACGCAGCTCGCAGCAGCTTGCAGCAGCAGCTTGCAGCAGCACCAGAGGCAGCACCAGCAGCAGCACCGGAGGCAGCACCAGCAGCAGCACGAGTAGCAGCACCAGCAGCAGCACGAGTAGCAGCACCAGCAGCAGCGAGTAGCATCGGTACCAACGCAAGCTGTAGTCCCAGCAGCGCCACCCACACCAAGAGTCTCGACCGGAGTAGATCACTTCTGTGCAACCAGGGGCGAAGGAGAAGGACCCTGTAGGACGGCGGCCCATGGCGGTAACGCAGGATAGTGATCCTGTGTAGGACGGTGGAAAGGGGGGTAGAGGGAGCTGAAGAGAGCCACCTAGACTCTGGAGAGAGATCTCTGACAAGCCGTGTGTATCTCGCGCGAGTGGTGATCCGACGTCAAGCTGCACGATGTGAGGAGGCAAAGGCCCTCGAAAGGAGATTCTCGAAGGAAGAGTTGGCCTCCGCGGGGGGGGGGGCCAGCAGGGAAGCCGGCCCATCTGGCACCACGCCTGCCTGTGACGGACAACGGCATTGGGCAGCTTCGCTCACCGTGCTTGGCGTGGCGTCGCTCCGGCGTCGCTAGTGCCGGCCTTGCGCACGAAAAGGGCCACCGGCCTGGGCGTCCCACGGCCCAGCAGCCGGGCCAGGCAGGCATGGAGCACGAAGAAGCAGGGAGAGAGATGCAGAAGCAAGGTGCACTCCTGCTTGTGCGACGCGACTCTAGGATGCAGGACGTCTCAGGAGGGGTGGGGGGAAGGGAAGGAAGAGGAAGGAGGGAAGGAAAGAAAGAGGAGACAGAAGCCATGTGTTGAGCCAGCTGTGGCCCGGACCACGAGCGAGACGTGCCGGCGCTGGAGGTCTAGGCAGCCCACGCCCGTCCCACGGCGGCTGCTCGCCCGCGCACCGCCTCGCCCGCCGCTCGTGTGTAGCTGTAGCCGGGATCAGCGCCGAGATATGAGTCGACATAGATGAGCTGTGCCAAGCGGGCGCCTCCGGCTTTGCCGGTCTGGTCGGTCCAGCCGCGTATTGGCCGTCAATTCTCGTGTTGCGCTTCGAGGAGAGGCTTCTACTGGCCATCTGCTGCCTCGAGGTCAAGCAGCCAGCCAAGGACGGCACCGCGGACGTCGGATCAGGCTGGGAAGCCGGTGGCGAGTGCGAGCCCGCTCGGCACGGTGCAACTCGAACGATCTGAGGACGGCACGCGAGACGGGAAGCGAAGCGAGAGCTGAGGTGCTGAGGTGCTGAGGTGCTGAGGTGCTGGAGTTTGATTAGTGCGTTCTCCGTTAGACTCGGGCCCCGCTGCGACGCCGCGGTACCGGTGCCAGGGCGTCCGGGCGCCTTCGATTAGCGTCCAGGCAGCGTGGAGTCACCGGATAATGCACCCACAGCAGCACACAGTACCCCACTGTGCCACCTGTACGGATCAATCCATAGGCCAACCCTCGCTGGAACTGTCGCTACGCCTCCCCTCTCCAAAAGCAAGTCTCCCCCCCTCTTGTGTCACCACCTCCCACGCCGGCACACCCAGTCATGGCCTCTCGCCTTTTCCGCAGCGGCTCGCCTCTGCCCTCGAGGGTTGCATCTGCCCTCCCACACGCAGTCTTGCACGATCGCCATTGCTCAGCCATGGACGCCTGCATCTGAGCCCGAGCAGCCAACCACAAAGGGGGGGCCCCTGGCCGGTCTCGCCTCCTCTCGCGTAACGTACCGGGCCTATATCTGCTGGACGCGGGACGCGCGGGCGGCGAGGCTGTGTGTAATGCGGATTAGGTACCGAGGGAGGTAGTTCCTCACCTTGTCGACGCCACCTCGACACCGCGGCTTCTGCGGCGCTCTTCCGCTCTCCTCCCTGCGCCTGATTGCTCGAGCAGCTTGCCTGTTGCTCTCCCGCTGACTGGCTCACCTCCTCGCACCCGCGCACGGCTTCCGTGCTCGAGCGGAGGATCCTGCATGTGCCCGGTCCCGGTCTAGCAAACCCTGGAAAGTGGAAACTGAAAACTGGAAACTGGAAACCGGAAACCGGCGACGGGGTGCGAATAATGCACGGCATGTCACGCTATAGCATCACGAGGACCCCGCGCGCGCGGCCTACCCTCCGCCCCGTCTCATCCGCACGTCTAGGTTGTCTAGACTAGGATAGAGGCCGGGCATGCAGAGTGGCAGGACGGAAGAGCAGCAGCGCGGCAGGACGGAAGAGCAGCCGCAGGACGGAAGAGCAGCAGTAGGACGGAAGAGCAGCAGCAGGACGGAAGAGCAGCAGTGCGGCAGTCGACGGGCCCCGTCGACGACATCGATGGGAGCTCTCCCCTCCTCCGTAAGATGTCCCACACCGTCGTTGGCGTTCCAAGCAAGAGACGACCACGGGACCGTGCTTCCGTTAGCCCACCGCAAGCACAAGTCGTGCACACATGCCTGCCTCCCGGTCCACCGGCCCAAAACCTGGTTCTGCCATGCTGGTTCCGCTCACCCGGGCTCGCGGGAGACGATGACTAAGGAGAGGGCCAAGGTAAGACGTCGCCTGGGTTTCTTATACACCTCCCTCGTCACGTATGATAAAGCCTCTTTGGTCTCCACGCACTCTCGGCTCCCTCGCATTCCTACCAGGCAGAGAGAGAGAGGACCGAATCGACCCGGAGCCGGGCACCCTAGCCTAGTCTCCATCCCCTCTTCTCGGGCTCTTATACCCTATATCATATGGTCACAGCACTATGCTCCGCTCAAGCGAGGAGGGCTCGGGGACGGGGAGGTGGAAGCTAAGTGCAAGTGGCATGCCGACGCTCACCTCGCAAGCCGTGCTTGGAACAGGACACAGGCCCAAGTCCGGCCTTGTTTTCCTCGCTATCCATGCGCGCGCCGGGGACAGCCTCTGGGCCGGCGGGCCGTCTCATCCCCTCGTCGCCATATCAGATCTCGCAATGCCTCGTTATACCTGCTTCACCAGCCTGCCTGCCGAGGTCAACCTGGGATGAGTGTGAGAAGTCGGTTGTATCGTGGCAACGCCGACGATGACGTGTTAACTGCTGCGCGGCCTTCCCAATAGGTGGCTTCGATAGCTGCCTACCTTAGCCCGTGGCTATCGGCTTGCCACGTGAGTGAGGAAGGGGGCCCGACGTGCTAGGCGAAGCTCGAGGGCCAGGTACATGTAGGGAGGCGGTAGGGAGCCAGACCGGTAATTCGCCGGGTGTTGGCTCCCTGCTAAGAAGGTGAGAAGGGGCTCCTCGGCTTATTCTCACCTTGCTCCCCCTATCCCTATGTCCATATAAATACGTCCCTCCTCGGAGCGTCAGGCGCCAAAAGTGGGAGGGGCGAAACCCCTTCGCTCAACGCACTGGCCCGCCCTCCTTGTACCCTCCATTCCACGCAAGCGAGAGAGCTCCATCAGCCTTAGCCTCGCTTTTTTGGATCCTAACACGCTCAATTCCCGGCGTCGACTGACCATACTAGAGCACGCCTCCAACCTACCCAGCAAGACGACAGGCTATAGCGGATAAGAAAAGGGGGGCGAACCGAAGCCATGACGTCTGCATGGAACGCCCTCGTCCGGGCTCAGGCCAAGGACAAGCTCGCGCGGCCGTTCCTCAAGTACGTCGAGGATGCTACTTTCGTGTCTCGCTCTCGCCTCGCCAGCCAGGACCCGGACCTGATCGCCTACTTCCCGTGCCCGCTGCGAGAGGAAGCGGCAGCAGCTGCTATCAAGGCCTGGGAGGGCTGCATCGCGGCGGCCATCGCGGATTTCCGGTACGGCGCCCTGAAGGACAGGAAGGAAAAGGAGCGGGCCAGGGCGATCGAGGTGGACGTGGACAAGGTCGCGTGCTTCCTCATGTCGGCGTACGTCACCACGGTCGACGGCATGGACAAGGGGCATCCCGACGCGAAGTCCAAGCTGCCAGGTACCGATTATCTACCTCTCCCTGCCCACCTGGGGAACATGAAGGCCATAGGGATAGCAGCTGACCAGGGCTCCCAGACACGGACCTGAACCGGGCGCAGTCCGTCCTGTACCGCCGCCTCTCCGCCAACCTGTACGAGACCAAGCGCGCCGGGGAGTACTACCACATCCACGGCTCGCTCGAGGCCAGCACGACGCTCCGGATGATCGGGCTGCCGCCGTTCAACCCCCAGCTGACGGACTACCGCCGGTGCATCGACACCATCGAGGCGGCCGTCCGCAAGTACACCGTGGACGAGCTGGAGACCCTCAACGCGGAGAACGGCCAGGCCGGCGCGCCCGTCCTCACGTGGGACCAGTTCCGCTCCACCCCGCACGGCAAGGCGCTCGCCGAGCTCCCGCCGTACACCACCACCCCGTTCGGCGACGGCGAGGCCCGCACGCCGGCGGTGCCCTTCTCTGTTGCCCCCGGTCCGAGCCGCGTCAAGACGACGCCGCAGTGCCTGCAGGGGATCAAGGTGCTGGAGCTGTGCCGCATCATCGCGGGGCCGACCATCGGGCGCTGCCTGGCCGCCCACGGGGCGCAGGTGCTCAAGGTGACGTCGCCATACCTGCCCGACGTGCCCTTTTTCCAGGTCGACGGCAACACCGGCAAGCACGCGACGGCGCTGCACCTGCGCGACGCCGCCGACCGCGCCACCTTCGAGACCCTCCTCGCCGACGCCGACGTCGTCATCGACGGCTACCGCCCCGGCGCCCTGGCGGGGCTCGGCTACGGCCTCGACTACCTGGAGCGCGTGGCGCGTCGCCGCAACAAGGGCTTCGTCTACGTCGCCGAGGACTGCTTCGGAGGCACCGGAGCGCCGGCGCCGGCGGCGGAGTGGGCCGCGCGTCCGGGATGGCAGCAGATCGCCGACTGCGCGACGGGCGTGGCGTGGGCGCAGGGCCGGTTCATGGGCCTGGACGAGCCGGTGGTGCCGCCGTTCCCCATGTCCGACTACGGCACCGGGGCGCTGGGCTGCGCGGCGGCCCTGGCCGGGCTGTACCACCGCGCCACCCGCGGCGGCTCCTGGGCCTGCCGCACCAGCCTCTGCCAGTACGACGTCTTCCTGCAGTCGCTGGGGCCGCGGTCGGCCGCCGTGCAGGAGCGCCTGCGCCGCGAGCACGACCCGGACTTCTTCGCCCTGCGCCACAGCGACTCCGTCGACGAGGTCGGCCGCCGCGCCCTCCGCAGCGTCCGCCGCCTGCACCCGAACCTCTTCCGCGACGACGGGGCAATGATGCAGGCGGCCTACAGCCCCGGGTTCGCCGCCGAGCTGCGCTGGCCCCGCGAGAGCCTCCGCGTCGACGGCCTCCGCGTCGGCTACGCCCGGCCCTCGCGGCCCAACGGCTTCGACCCCGCCAGCTGGGAGGGCTGGGAGGGCTGGGAGGAGGACGACCTGATCGCGCACGATTACTAGGGGGGAGTTAACCCACATCCCTCACGCGCCCTCTACCCGAGAACATACCCTGTTATGGTGGAAATAACATCAACCCTGCCTGAGGGGGCAACTAGCTACGAAAGCCGGGAGTGATAATAGTAATAGTAATAGATTCATAATTCCAACGTCTTCCGGTGATTCCGTTCGGCCAGATCTCGCGTGGGTAGGTTGCCCGTGCGTGGCATGCTTCTTTCCTCCCTCTATAGCTAGTAAGTAACG
The DNA here is from genome assembly GCA_022813145.1 of Barbatosphaeria neglecta. Classification (NCBI taxonomy): domain Eukaryota; kingdom Fungi; phylum Ascomycota; class Sordariomycetes; order Barbatosphaeriales; family Barbatosphaeriaceae; genus Barbatosphaeria; species Barbatosphaeria neglecta. Next base: position 67,764 of record JAKLNC010000054.1, read on the forward strand.
GTAATGATACAAAAAGACAGAGATAGAGAGGGGGGTCGTCGATCGTGATATTGTCTCCAGTCCGAGGAAGTCATCCCGTCTACAGCACAAGCCGGCCGGGCTCCGACTCCAAGACCAGCTTCATCCGGTCCAGGAACGTGCGCGCCCGCCCCTCCTCGCGCTTGGGCACCGTCAGGCTGAACACGTTGGTCCCTGTGGACAGGCCGGAGGCCGGACGCCCCCGCGGAGCAGCAGCAGTGGCGGGCTTCCGCGAGAGAGCCGCCGGCCCGGCCAGGACGCCGATGATGTCGGCCTTCCTCGTCGCCTTAGGGCCGGCGGGCGGGAGCGCCGCGATCTGCGGCAGGTAGCGGCCGCGCGAGAGCCGCTTGGCGGGCCGGGCCTTGTCGAGGCCGAGGATCTTGTCAAACAGCTCGTCGGGGGTGAGCTGGGACGCACCCGCCGCCGGGGGCAGCTCGTCGTTGGCGAGGTCGGCGGCGCGGGCGAGGAAGGTGGACAGGGGCAGGAAGACGCCGAGGGAGCTCTGGATCTTGCGCTGCACCTCGATCACCCCCGCCAGCGAGATGGGGAGCGTCACGAGGGCTGCTGCCTCCTCCTCCTTCGCCTTGGCCGCCTTGGCCGCAGTATCTCCCGCCTTCGCCGATTCGGCGGGGGCGGCTACCGGCTTGGCCGCCTTGATGTCGCTCAGGTCCAAGTGCGAGAGCTTCTCGAAGCGCGCCTCGATGGCCCGGGGCCGGTCGGCCTGGACGGCGCCGAGGTAGGCCAGGACGTCGCCCTTGAGCAGCCGGCCGTTCGGGCCCGTGGGGGTGATCTCGCCGATCTCGGACGCGTCGATGCCGCGCTCCTTGATCAGGTGCGCTACTGATGGCAGCAGGGGGTGGATCTTGCTCGGCTGCTGCTGCTGCTGCTGCTGCTGCTGCTGCTGCTTCTGGCGGGACGATGCCGGCGCCCCGCGTGCCGCGGGAGCCGGCGTCTCGGACGGCGAGGAGGCCGGACTGCTCTCCCTGCCCTCCTCCGCCCGGGCCGAGGAGGCACCGCCTTCTTCCTTCTTGCTGGCTGATGAGGCCGGCTCGTCCGGCGGGATCTCCAGGGCGGCAACGTCGTCGCCCTCCTCCGCGAGCACGGCGATGCGCTGGCCGACGCGGACGGCCTTGGCGCCGTCTGGCTGGACGATCTTCACCACGACGCCGTCCTCCTGCGCCTCCACGTCCATGGTGGCCTTGTCCGTCTCGATCTCCAGCAGCACGTCGCCGGCCACGAACTTCTCGCCCTCCTTCACCCGCCACGAGGCGATGTTGCCCTCCGTCATCGTCGGCGACAGCGCCGGCATGGTGAAGTTCTGCGCCGCGAGCGCCGCACTCGACGTCCGGAAGCCTGTTCCCCGCAAAGCCGATGCCTCCGCGTTAGCCTTGCAACCGGGAATGGGGACTACCTAGGTAGGTACAGGTACTCACCTCGGCCATCGTGGGCCAGCTTCCGCCTCGCCAGCCTCGCAGAAATGCGGTACGCCGTTGCTGCTAGAGATGCCATTGCACGAAGCTATGCTCCAAGCCAAGCCAGCCGAGGGGGCCCCCAATTGACACAGATCCTGCGGCAGGGCGAGAAGAGGGGGATCGTCAACGAGAGTGCTCTTATTTTGTTTTTTTTTTGATGAGGTTCAAGCTCCGAAAGTTCGTTGGGGAATCCGCCTGGGGCTGGCCGTTCGGCGTCACATCAATGGATCGGAGCTGCAAAATGCACGGGCCAACTCCGGATGGCTTCCACTTCGCTGTCCCGCCGTATCACTAGAGCCACCCCCAAGGAGTGCGCTTATTGTTGCCGTGCTTTCGATCTCGAAGGTTTTGAAGCTGCGCTGCGGATCGACCCAAACAACCAGGAACTCACGTACCTAGGTGCCGGACCTATACGAAACAGCTCCTCATAGGCCAACTGTAGCCATTGGGGTTGCCTGTTCCCGTGGCTGTTTTTCATCTATTATTTTCCGCTCGCAAGGTAGGCCAGAAAGTCAGTCGACCACATCCCGAAGTTGAACTAACGCCATCCCGCTCTCCAGACCAGATGTCCTCCTTCTCCAGAGGCCTAGGCCGCCACGGCCTCTTCGTCGTGCAGGCGACAAGAATGGCCCAGGCGCCGTCGTGCTTCTGCGCCTCCTCCTCCTCCTCCTCCCCCCTTCCCCGGCGACAAGGCTCGTCGCCGCTCCTCGTCCGGCTGCGCTTCTTCCTCCGCCCGGTTCAGTCCTCTTCTCGCGCCTCGGTGGCGAGCCCCGCCGCCATTGCTAGCACGGCGCGCACAGCGCGCACAGCGGCGCCAAAGAGCACGGCGACGACAAAGATCACGGCAGTGAGGAAGCCAGCAACGGCAGCAGCAGCGAGGACGGCGACGGGGGCCCATCCAGCAGCAGCGACAGGGGAATTCCGCTTGCGGCCCTACGCGGAACAGCTGGCGCGCAAGGGCGCGGCGACGATTCTGTACGAGGCGCCGTCGCACTTCTGGTTCCGGGCGTCGTGCCTGGGCGCCGGTGCCTTCTGCATCACCTACACGCTGGTCAACTACTGGAGCATCTACCTGTGGCCGCCGCCCGACCTGACCTGGTGGGTGCCGCACGCCTTCGGGGTCATCTGCATCGCCATGGTCGGCCTGGGCACCTACTTCCTGCGCGGCGGCACGCGCATCATCCGCACCATCCGCGCCCTGCCCGCCGCCCAGGCCCAGGCCGCCGGCGGGCGCGTCGTCGGAGCCGGAGCCGGCCCACCGTCCCCGCTGTTCCTCGAGGTCGAGATCGGCCGCATGCTGCCGCTACTGCCGGCGCGGAAGCTGTACGCGCGCCCCGCCGAGGTCGAGTTCCCCTTCCGCCTGGCCCTGTTCGGGCTCGAAGGCGGCGGCCCCCACGGTGCGGCAGCTACGACGACGGGGACTGCCACGGCAGCGGCGGGGACCGCGGCGACGGCGACCCTGACGGGACAGCAGCGCGTGGCGGCGCGGCGTGCCGAGGAAGAGCGCAAGAAGAAGGAGCGCGAGTACGAGATGAGCCATCTCATGAGCGCGCCCTTCCGCCACGCCTGGCGCGGCGCCCAGACGGCCTGGAGCGGCATCCGCCGCGCCTTCTCGCGCGAGGGCTTCGCCGACGTCCTCGTGCTGGGTCAGAAGTACAAGCTGGACATCAACGGCGGCTGGGCGCTGGAGAACGGCCGCGCGCTAGACCGGCTCGTCACCATCAAGAACCAGAACTACTGAGGACCGGCTGGAGAGGGGGGGTGGGGTGTTCCCATTGAGGCACGAAGGGGCTATCCTCACGTCCTCGACGATGTATTGTATGTACGCTACCCACCTTGGTACCATAAAACCATAAACTGGCCCCCCCCCCCTTTTACCGGCATGGCACCTCTCTCTATAGTGTCTACACTCCTGGTTTCGGGGAGGCCCTCGTATGGAGATTTCGGAGTAGCCGGGCAGCTGGACCAACTTGACCGTTACCACGCACTGCTGCAACGTTCAGGTTAGCCAAACAACTCTCGGAGCTGCCCTCCCTGGCTGACGCCTTCTGGAAACTCGGAACCTGCTCGCTGGATGCAGCCCCGTACCCGGACAAGCCAACCTCGGCACCCTCGGCACGAGCACGTCAAACGTCATCAGGTGGACAGATAAATGGGCTGACTTTGACTCGGAAAACATCAACGATAAGAAGCCCCGGGATCGCCGCCTCCGCGTCAGGTAGATTGGGCCAAGGAGGCTCAGGGTCTAGGTAGGTACCTACCTACCTGTAGGCCTGTTGATAGATAAGAGCCACGCCGGCGCACGCTGTAACAAGTACCCCAGAACCTCGTCTCCTCCGTCACACCATCCGCATCCCTCCCTCTCTCGCTTTCCTTATCCGTAACGTCACGTCCTTTCGAGAGTTTGACCCCGAGGGCGAGGGGGCAAAGAGAGAGGGAAGATATGAATGATGGCGCGTGCGCCCGCCGCCCGGACGGCGAGTCAGGCTTGAAACCAGCTGATTCCAGGGGCCATGCCGGCTTCGAGGGAGGGGAAGAGGGGAAAGGGGGGGAGATCTCGCGACCGACTGGCTCTCTCTTTCGTGTTCTACCCAAAATCCGTGAAGCAACGCATTGATCAGTCGGTCCCACGCCTAGACACCAAGTAAGTATGCAGGAAGGATGGCTTCCACCCCTGCGGACTGACGAGTAGAATGGTCCACCTGGTAAATCTGAGGCTTCTCGAAGTCCATCGCCTCCGCTCAGGGACACTTACCTATGTACCTACGTAGCAATATATGCAGGCCCAGGCGGGGAGGACATTTCGACAAGGATCCGGGGATTAAACAACGCCGAACCCCTCTATTGATGGCTCGCCACGCACCACCCACGTTGAAACTTGGAGGAGTTGATTGGGAAAGGAGGGGGAGAGATCTCTACGCTAGGTACTGATGCGCGAAACCCGTGTAGAGCAAGCAGGGTCCAGGGTTCATAAAAGAGAGAGGTACCGAGAGACGAGTGTACTCCATCCGATTCTAGTTGGCTACAAGCCCGTACCTTGCATCCTTCCACCTACACATAGCCCACCCCAAACTCGCGATCATATAGAGGTCTGTCTCTCCTCTCGTACACACACACACACACACACACACACACACACACACACACATTTCTCCCTCGCTTCCTCGCCATGGGCAGGGACTACCGCGGTTGAGAGGGAGGAAGGAGAGGGGCACACGAGATGGCGAGACGGCGAGATGGCGAGATGGCGGGATAGGTCCCAAAAAAAGAGGAGAGAAAAAAGATCGGTACATCGGCCCTGCCAAAGATGCCCGTATACGTACGACGCAGTCGTGTGTACATGCACTCGCGCAACGGGTTTCGGCATGTTTTCGCCTGAGACAGGGAGGCACCGTCGATTTGATCCATGGCCTCCCTTGCCACTGCGAAGAAGCAGTAGAATGGTGCTATTAAGACGGGCAGACATACAGACAGCTCCCCAGCATAGGTAAGTATCGGACTCTAGGAGAAAGAAAAGAAAAGTTATAAAAAAGAGCGTGTGTTTAGAGTTCTATCCCTCGCATCTCCGTCCTCGGAGCCTCTTTTTCTGTGTACATACATACGTACGTGCGTACGCACGTCTCCGGGGAGTACATAAAAAAGGCCACGACCTATGGACGAGTCCTACCCAGTTACCACTGCTGCTACTGAAAAGGGGGTCGACGACACAGGTGCAGCAGAAACTCCGACGTCCGTACTGGGCGCAGATGCAGATGCGATGCGGTCAAGATGAACTGAACTGAGCAAGTAATACGTAACAGGAGGTACATACCTAGGTGTTTATGTGTACGCCCCGCCCCGCCCCTTTGTCTTGGAGCTAGAATGAGGAGGCTCCTCCTCCACATACCTACGTACTTCGCGGCCACCTTCCCTGTAGGTAGCCACGCCAGCAATGCAGGGTCCGTCCCTACGCGGCCCAACACCGTGTGCCACAGCGTCCGGAGATCATCCAACAAAATGGCCCCAAAATGGCACGATTGGGGCCGGGATTTTTCTCCCTCTTTTTTTTTTCTCCTCCGCCTCAGTGCACCCACCAGGTTCAGTTCGGGTTCAGTTCCGTCCAGCCCAGCCCAGGACAGGATAGGCAGGGCTTGCGAACCGACACACTGACCGACCGACAGACCGACACACCGCCGAGTGACGGATAGCAGCCGATGGGGCCGCTGGTGCGTACCTGTAGGTATGTACAGTATCTGCGGTGTGAGATGGGGCCCCTCCTCCCTGCCTGCGACACAGCATGTCGAGATGAAGAACCACAGCTCCACCGATCTCGCATCCCGTGATTGTTGCTGCTTCCTGCTTCCTGCTTCCAGCCTCCTGCTGGAGGCCGGCACTAGCGGGGAAGAGGAGAAAAAGAAGTAATTAAAGGCTGGGGGAGCAACTAGGAGAAAGAGGGTCGGAGACAAAAAAAAAAAAGGGGGGGGGGGGGGGGGGGGGGGTTTAAAAACCCAACCAACAAAGCCCCCCCCGCACGCCCCCCAAGTTGGCCCGGGGTGGGAAAAGGTAACCCCCCCCAAAAACCCCATCGGGGGGG
>JAKLNC010000054.1:73836-91409 GCA_022813145.1 Barbatosphaeria neglecta
CCCCCCCCCCCCCCCCCCCCCCCCCCCCCCCCCCCCCCCCCCCCCCCCCCCCCCCCCCCCCCCCCCCCTGTTATACTACCCTACCTACATAGCACCCACGTCTCGAGCCTCTAGATGGCACGGATGGATAACTGGATACCCCGCCCTAGATCCCATGAGAGAGGGATGGATGATCCTTCCTGCAGGTGATGGTAATACAAGTGACACAAAAGCAGTAGAAACTGGAATAAAAACGGGAGGGAAATAAGAAAAAAAAGGCCATAGGAGAAGAGGAAATAGAAGAAGAAGACGAAGAAGGCAAGGGAGGACGGTCACAGCGCCCGTTGATTGCGAACCACACACACAAATGTGACCGGGCGTGACCCGACATGGGCGCTTCTCGATTGTCGGTGAGCGACAACGACGTAGTCGAGAGCGAGGAAGGGAGCGAATGGTTCCCCCCTTCGACACCTCTTACTTTTCTGCACACGCAATGCATAGGTATGTAGGTACGTACGCACTGGGCAGACAGGATGCACATACACACAACACACACACACACACACAGGATTGACTTCAAGTCGCGGTGGCACATGCCTCGGCTGCCACCCTCGACGTCAAAAATTGAAGGCCAGACGAGACCATGGAACCTCGGCCGAGATCGGAGATGTATCTATAGCTAAGAACATAAAAACTGAAATCGGCGAGAAAGAGAATGAAAGAGAGAATGTTTGCTCGCCTTGTGTTTCTTTGTGTTCTTTGTCTTTGTTTGCTGACGGCATTGGCCACGACGGCGATGACGACGACAACGGCGATGACAGATGGCAAGGCTACGCAGGCCTCGTCTGTCGTGTCAGGAGGTACCAGTTCTGTTTTCCTTCCGTCGTCTCTCTCCTTCCTTCTCCCCCCGTTTCTCCCCCTACCCCTACTGGTCGTACACAGGTACCTACATATACCTAGCTCTACGCAGGAGTACATACTGAGTAAGTAAGGACTGGAAACTCCGTCAAGCCCAGGCAGTACCTAGAGTAAAAGTGCCACGTCATTGCATCTTACTTAGCCTTCCCTTACCTCTTCATCTTCATCCTGACGCTTCGGTTCGACCCGGGCTCGTTGGAGATGGAGGCCCTGTGCGACAAGACAGGTCAAGCGGATGCATCTCGGGAGCAGGCGTCGAGTAGTGGATACCTACATACCTGTGGGTAGGTAGTATGAGTAGGAAGGCCCCTACACTACCCTTGCCCTGCCATTGCATGCCTCACCTTTCTGCCTATGTATCTAAGATTCTCCACTAGCCGGCATGTGCTTCGTACTTCGTCTATACCTCCTGGAAGGGGGGACAGGCCTTGCCGACGGAGTTCCATTCCCTCTCCTTGTCTGTTCATATCTGCTCGAGCGAAGCTGCAGTGCAGTATGCAGCGACAGACTCGAGAAGGAAACTGACTGAACTGGGTCGAGAGCCGCGGGTAGGCGAAGTGGCGCTGCGTGCATATCTCAAGCGAGCCTGTTGTGGAGTACAGGGTAGTAATAATATGGATCTTGAACCTATAGCGGGAGACAGTAGACGGCAGACGGCAAGACGACGGCGAGAGCTTGCAGACGGGATGTGATGAAGGAGCGAGAAAGGAAGCGAGAAGGGGGCGTTTTGGTCGGTTCCCCGTACGCAGGACGCGCATGAAAGCATGCATGCACATGAAAAGCTACCCCCTCTCACCCACATTACTTGTATCCCACCGCTCCTCATGCATCAGGGTCAAGCCCGCAGCACAAACCGAAAGAAAAGAAGGGAAAAAAAAAACTTTCTTTTCTTTTTTGTTCGGCCCCCTCCTCCGATCCTTTTTCAAAGGAGGGGAAGGGGACAGAGATGAGCGGTGAGGGGTTGATTGGCGTATCATCGTTCGAGGCCATCCAACCTCCGCAGGCCGTGCAACCTAAACTTCTGTGCTCTAGACCGTCTCGTAGACCGGGGCGCCGTCCGTGGCGATTGTCTGTCCATGTACGATGTATGCACACCCGGGACGGAGGACGGCGGACGGCGGAAGAGGAAGAAGGAAGGGATAGAGGGAAAGGGTGGCGCTCGTCAGGTGTGGGGGAACCTTCGCTCTCTCCCGCTTGGCTCTCGCTCTCTGTCGGCTCCCCCCTCCTCTCCGTGCCGTTTTTTCTTTTTAAAAAAGGTGTGGACATGGGACTTGCTTGTGACAGATCCCCCCCGAAAAGGGAGGGTACGGAGGCACGGGAGGACACACGGAGGGCCAGATGAATTCTGGAACAACCGCCGATGCCGCGACGAGGCGGAAAGAGTCGGGCTTGGTACTTGTATGGCCGGGGTGAATGCGGAGAGCAGAGAGCAGAGAGCGCGCCGTGCTTGGTTGATCGCGGGGATCCCTCGCCGAGACGACCTGAACGGGGGGGGGGTCCTTCAACTCCCAGTACAGGATAGTCAATAATTCCAGTCCCGATGGGTAGATAGATGCCCTTTGCCCTTTGCCCTTTCTGCTCGCTCACCTTCTGGCGACACCGGAAGGCCCATTTGGGTCGGTTGCGAGCTGGCCCAGGGTGCATCTCGCGCCATCCGCCTTTCCTCGCCATCCCGCATGGCGGCACTTGCTCCCTTGCCTCTGTCTCCTTCTCCCTCCAGCAAGGCCCGTGTGCCGACCGCCGTGGCTGTCATTGGACAAGGCCATCTGCACGTCTTTCGTGCCCTCCGCTGCAACTGTGGGGCCTTCTTGTGCCGACGGCTTTTTCCCGCTTTCTTCTGTTGCTCGACATCCAAGTTCCTTCGTTGGCAATGTGCGCGCCACTAATAATAAGATATGCATGCACGCACGAAGGGATGTGCATAGATATGCAAAGTTGTGGGCTCGTCCGGGATAGATCCATGCTGCAATTAACTGCTGCTGTTCTTGGCGGGGGATCTTCGCAAGAGTTCTACTGAGGAAGTCGCACCGACTTGGAAGAACGAACGGATTGAGGTTGCCGCGTTAACACCGGACGACCACAGACGATTACAGGCACTTACTTTTATCCACCGAGCAATGCCATCACGAGCAGGACGAGCCGCTCGCTGCATACGGCGTGATCGGCAGGGGATGCTCAAGAGCGGACGACCGAAGGAAAAGACACTCGAGAGAGATTGGAGAGAGAGATCTGGCGGGGGGATAGTACGCGGGTGGCAGCCGGGTGTAGAAGGTGGAGGGGTGGATGATCGAGATGAGCTCCCCCCTCCAACCACAACCTCCCCCAGCACCGCCGGTGCTGCAACCGCGCTTTCCACATTTTTCTCCCTCCTTCTTTTCTTTCCGCCCCCGCGATACGTCGAGAGGATGTGTGCTTAGCACTTTAAGAGATGGGGAGCACCTATCCATCCGAAGCGGATATCGTGGAGGGCGAATCCGGGCTCGAAACAACAAAGCCAGATGCGCCGTGCTCCCGTATGATATCACCGCTGCTTTGCATCTTGGCGTGTTTTTGCGACTTGGCCTTTCGGCTCCTGGGACTGGGTCTTGTCGCCGGCGCATTCCGAGGAGCCTTATCCTTGCGAATGATACGGCGTCCCAGAGAGTTGGGATGGCTCGGACCTCTTCTCCTCGGCTGTGGCCCCCTTTTGGGGGGGACGCCTTGGCGGCGGTGGGGGCTTTCGAACTGCAGCCACATTCCTTGATGAGTGAGAACCTTCCAAGGTTGTGGGAGTCAGCGCGGAATAGGCGAACCCCAGTGTTCGTCCCAGCGATGGATGCGCTGACGAGCTATCACGGGGACCCTGAGGCTGACGCTGGATTACTACCATGAGTGTTAGCGTGTAAGTGACCCTGGCACGCAGTACGCAGCACCTCGGAGAATGGCTGCGGTCGCAGGGCCGGCGTGGTCACCGGTTTTCGAGAACGGGCGGGGGCGGGGGCGTTGGAGGTACAACTCGAACTAGTGAGGGTCGAGGGGTTGAGGACTCAGTGCCCGCATTTCTTTCTGGCTACGACCGCCCAACACCCTCCTCGATGGCCGTGATAGAAGACAACGCTTCGGTGTCGAGAGAGACACGGGGCGGTGAGACTGTCGTATGCACGCTCTGCATATTGGCGCAGAAGCCGAGCAGCGGTTCACGGCAACTCTAGCTGGAGATTGGACGAGACATGCACCGCGGGCGCGTGGCTGCCAGCCGGATCCGAGGTGGGTGAAGTGCCATGCCGTGGAACCCAGTCAAGGGCAAGCAATAGACCGCACCCCCCGTTGGTCGAGTGCATACAAGTGCGTACAAACGCAGAGCAAACCGCCATGCGGGTAGCCGACGGGCAAGAGGGCACGCCGTCCAACTGGAGGGGGCAGAAGCTACCAGAACAATCACATGTAGCCGAAGATGCGAAGGAGGACCAGCCAACGAACTGGCGATAACTGCACTCCGTACGTCGCCCGACGAGAGCAGCGAGAAGTGTGCGAGACTACACTCACCCAGTTGTTAGCCCAACGCCGGCGATAGCGCAAGTGTGGCCGCCTTGCCGTTCTGCCGCGACCGGCCGGCGCCCAGCCGGCGAAACAACGAAGCGGTCAATCCACCCCATGTCAATCATCCGTGGATGACTCGATCGCTGCCTCAACGCCAATCCTCGAAGTTGGACATGGCAGCGACAACAGCCCATCCCTGGCGGCCGCAGCAGACAGACCCCGGTGCCTGTGATTATAGCCAGACAAGCCAGCAAGGATGTTGTACGCACGACGTACATGGCGGACGTACGTACGATGTGCGGATCGGATAGGCGGCCAAGGCAAAATGGGCGCCAGGCGGGGCGCCTCTCGCTCTCGGCGACGGCGCGACATTGTTGGCCGGCAGCGTGGCGTAGTCGTACGCATGGGATGTACTCCGTAGGTGAGCAACTTGGCCTAGGGCGCTCCTGGCCCGGTGGCCTGTGGCTCTGTGACATCCTCTCCCCCGCTAGACACTGTTTAGTGTCCCACTTCTGGCATGGAAGGTGGCACTTCTGCTGGATGGCGACAGGCGGGGTGGGGTGTACACACGCATGGGGGAAAGGCGATGCTACCCAGCGGACTCGCATGGCTGGATGGATGGCTGGCTGGATGGATGGCTGGATGACTGGATGGCTGGATGGCTGGATGGCTGGATGGGCTGGGCCGTGCAGCCATGACGAGAGGCCCAGAGGCCTTCCCAATCACAAGCGCTGCGGCCCGCAACTTGGGCGGAGATATGACATAATTCCCAAGACGACTTGGCCGCGAAGCGTCGAGGAGATGTCTGGATGGAGCCCTCGCTCTCGGCACCCGGCCTTGGACAGGACGCAAGGGAGAGAGAATGAAGCTATTCCGTGGGTATTTTGACGCCCCGTTATGCACCATGTCGTCGTTGCCGCAGTCCGACTCCGTCGTCTGCGGCGGCTCGGAATGAGAAATGATATCGCGGCCCCCCCTGCAACTCCAGGTTCTGTTTCAAGCCGCGTTGGTGCGCCGGAGGACGAGAAACGGGTTGAGAGCAGCAGTAGCGCGAGTCTTGAAAGCTCTAGGTACGTTCTGTACTCCGTGAAAGGACGGTTGACCTGGCGTGCGTGCGGTGCGTGCTTGGACTGCTTGGGCCAGGACCCCACAGCGGCAGGGTTAAAATGTCGAAACTTTTCAGGGTGGCCGGGCTGATGCTGGCCCGCTGCAGATCGCGGTGTCGAACTAGGCCGTTCCCGGCGCTGAGGATGGGCCCCCAGCCGACGGTGGGCGGGTCTCGAGGACCCTGAAGCTGAACCGAGAGGAGGCAAGTGCCAAGCGACGAGACGGATGAACGGCGACGGCCCTGGATGAGGACTCCGGTATTGTGTGTTGTCTAGCCAGTCCAGTCCAGCCAGTCCAGTCCAGCCAATCCGTCTGAGATTTTTATTCGGCACGCAAATTCTTCATCATTCACACCGCCGATCCGCGAGACGGGCAGAGCTGATGATGCTGTAGGTAGCGCAGGAGGCGCCCTTTCCGGCTCGCTGTTGGTCGAGAGTTCAGCCTTTTCGACCAACCCGCTCACTGATTCGCCGAGGGGCTCAGCGGCTCCGCTGGGCGGCGGCCTGACGCCACCGACCCCGAGCGGCGCCTGTAATTTACCAGAATAGCCACTAACGACGCCGCATAAACCTCCTTAGCGCAGGCAATATTGAAGGCCCGCGCCGTGTTTGTTTAGGAGGAAGTAAACAATGCCTCTAGAGGCACTTGTCCGATATTCGGACAGGCTTCAAAAGCCGCCTGCAATGTCGTTGGACAAGGCAAACCCCCCTCCCCACGGGGAAACGAGGCCAGCTGGATGTTTTCGACGAGGATGGATGGGACGGCCTGACACGCCACCTTCCTGTGCTCTCTCTTCGTTCATTTCATGGTGGTGTCCATCATTTCGCTCGGATTAGGAATTGCAAGGGCGCCGGGTCTTACTGACCGGGTTGGGACTAGTACCACTCGGTTTTCGGGCGTAACTGTGAGTAAGTGCAGAGGAGCCCGAAGTACATACTTGCCGAGTTGGTAGTTCGGTTGTGCTGCCCAGCTTGAGCCGTACGAATCCTGATGGTGCCTGGAAGAAAAAAAGACTATATGGATCGCACGCGGCCTCTTTTCCAGCGGATGTGTGGATGTGTACTACGTTCGTACAGTGGGAGGCCATTTGCTATGCTGAGGTACCTGAGGTACAGCTCGGCTAGAGGTGGAAGACATGCAGCCAGGCGCTCCTGCACAGTGGCCCATGCAGGTGTAAATGCGCTTCCTTTTGGAGACCATCATTGGGCGAATGACCTGTTCTTCTGACGGCGCCAACGAGACAGCCCACTCCCCCACTGCCTCGCACTCACGCAGGCCGGCACCTCGGAGGGCACCGCTATGTCGAGGGCGACGCAGGGCGTAGGGCCGGGGACAGAGCACCGACTGACTCGGGCGCTGTTGCGTGTCTGTCCGCCCCGTCTGCAGCTTGTCAGGAGAGAAACAAATGACGGAGCGAGCGTGTAAGAGGGTGTTACGGGAGCCTCACCCGACGCCTACGTAGCAGGTGTGAAGTATTGGTATTAGTTGCGAAGGCATTAGGTACTACTTACTGTAAAAGGTGGATGCTAGGGGCGAAGAAGTTACTCCTTCAAGCAGTCAAGGTTGCGTCAAGCTCCAGCGATAGACGGAGGAGCAGCGGTTGAGCACGGTGGATCCAGCCTGGTCAAAAAAAACCACGATCCCACTCGGTGCAATCCTGGCCCCTCTCACCCCCACCGGCTCAGACCCTGCTGCCGCATGCCTCCCCCCCCTTCACCTCCCTGGCCACCTCCCTGGCCTAGCGCCCCTAGTGGTACTGATTCGAGATTGCAGATTACCGCTAGCACCCCCGTTCAATCAGGGCCCAGGGATGCCGTGGGCAATTGCTGCCCTGCCCACTGCTCGCCCATTGCCCATTGCCCATCCCTACTACCAGCGACGCTGCCCAGAGACGCGCGGTTCTTTAAAACTAGCCTTCTCCGCCCGCTGCCCCCCTCGAGCGCCAAATCTTCTTTTCCTCCTCCGTGGTGCTGCGCGCATATAGCGACAGTGAAGCGAGTGAGAGAGAGCGTCTGGTAGAGAGCGGAAAGTCTCGTCGCTCTCGTCGGCCTCCTCTTCCTTCTTCCTTATCATCTTTTCCCCCTCTACTCTCCTTTCCTCCCCGCCCCCGCTGTGCTTTTCGCACGCCTGCCGTTGGGTGCCCCGGCCGAGACAGGAGCCTCTTTTTTTCATCGGGAGAGTGTTAGTTCGGCTGGATAGAGACGCTCGAGGCCGTGAGTTACGCCCCATTTCCTTATCGCCCTCTTCTTGTTGTGTGGTCTTTCGGTTCTTCGAAATTCCTCCCTCCTCCCCGCCCTCGCCCTCACGCGAAGCCGCCGGCCCGGACCAAACCGCCTCGCCCGTCCGGTGACTTCGTCCCCCGCCACGAGTTCCGGTTTTCCGCTTGGCCCCGGCCCGGCCGCCCGCCCTCTACCCCACGGTTCTGTACTGGTCCACCTAATCACTAGGTCTCGTGTGACCCGTGTGCTTGATTCTTGCAGCGCCCTGGTCACCTGCCTCGACTGGAGCCTGTTCCCACCGTTACCCGGAGACGTCTACCTTGGCGATGGACACCACCTCGTCCGCGGATGCTCGGTTTGTGACTGCTGCTTTGGACCCCGCGACACTGCCCCGAAAGACGAGGACCACGGAAACGAAAGGAGCAGCTGGCCGCTATTCTCCGTCCTCCTGGACCTATTTGTCGCCACTAACGGCTCGTGTGAGCTTCTTACGGTAACTACAAGTACCTGTCTCGCCGGTACGACCGTTATGTGACAATAATGTTCCCTAGGCTCCAAAGGTGGCCGGAGCTACATCTGGTTGCCGCCTTGTCCTCGAAACATCGTGCACCCTACCCCTTGTTCTCTGAGACCCCAAAACCCCAATGCCCTGGCGACACACGTCTGGATTTCCGGATGGCTTGCTTTCTCGACCTCAGGATTCCGGTTTTCAGATGCTGGCGCCTCGCTTACCCCTTCCGGCGGGTCATTCGCACTGCTTCTTACCCACCTCGCCCCCAGCACTGCCATTCTCGGCCTCGGATCTAAAAACTGACATATCATTCGAACCAGGTGCCATCGATTCCGATCCCTACCTCGACATATTCTCTGATCACACAACACAGCAGAACCGAGGGACCATACTTGCCTCGCCTCCGTCACCTTTTCCCTTGATTTTCTTCCGATGCCTTCGCATTCGTAACCATGGACTCTGAAGACGGGGAGCTGTTCATTAAGGTATAACAACCCGAGACGCGACGAAGGAACGAGGGGAGGAGGGAAGGAAGGGAGGTGTAGGAGAAGAAAAGGAAGATATTCACGTGGAATGAGGTGCTAACTGAGGGGGCTTCTCATAGCAACTGGCGAACTTCGTGCGGACGCACGAGAAGGCGCTGGCAAACGCGTTGCAGTTTAAGCGGCAGAATGTCCCTAGACATGGCTCGTCACAGAGCGTCTCGTCCATCTCGACCGCCGTCTTGTCGACGTCACCGCCCGTTCCAGACCGCCCCTCCACGTCGTCATCGACTTCGAGCACTCTCGCTGCTGCGCTGTCGTTAGGCTCCTTGAACTTCACATCTACCGGCGTGAAGTCGGCAAAGTTGGCTCTCACTCCGCACCATCTCTTCTACCTATTGTCCCGATTCGAAGAGCTGGGGATCCCCGTTGGGCCTATGAAAGTCCGCCTGGAGAACCTCCACGACAGCACCGCCTCGGCAAACTATGTGTCGTTTCTGAGCCAGACCCAGCGGTCCAAGACCCGCGGCTCCGATGTCGGCTCTATACGGTCCGTGTCCAGCATCAAGAGTATCATGTCAGGCATGTCTGCCTTGTGGGCAAGCTTTGGCATTGGCTCTAGCATCTCGGCGGCCCGGACGGAGAGACAGAAGGCGGCGCTGCAGGCAGATCTGAAGTATCTGTACTCCGCCTTCACAAAGATCCCATGTCTCAAGCTGGCCCCCGACTGGCGCGCGCGGCTGATTCGGGGCTACGAGGAGTTCCCCTTCGACTCGGCAGTGCCCCTCTACGTGTTCAAGAATGTCCAGGCTCTCGAGATATGTGACATGGATTTCCGCCAGTTTTTCGGTTGGGACCGCCTCGCCGATCAGCTGAGGTCCCTGACTGTAAAGCGGGCCACCCTAGACGACCCAGCCGATATCCTCATCGATATCGTGCTGGATGACATGGATAAGAGGCGGAGGCGGACATCCAAGTCTCAGCCGTCACCGACGACTCACTGGGCGGCTTCAACGAGCCCGAGACGCAGCCCCACCGTTCCGCAGGCAGAGTTGCGCAAGTCTATGTCGGCTCCGGGCTCTCCCGAGCCTGGAAGTTCTGCCGTTGACGTCCGCGTGGGCTCCCTCAATAGCGAGACTGGCGAGGAGCCCGACGAGCCCGCGGTGGTTGTGAATGGGCGGCCGCCCCTCGTCAGGCCCAACAGCGACGAGGCGCCCAAGTCGCCGAACAAGTCTTCACGGCCACGGAGCCACTCGCCACGCCGTCCTACGAGCTCACGCAATGGTTCGTCGTACGTGCGGAGCTCTCACAAGGTCCGGAGATCTGGCTCGGGCAGCTCACATTCAAGCCTGTCCGATTCGTGGCATAACTCGCGCGGCAGCTCCTCTAACCTACTGGCCATGGGCATCCTTCCCGCCTCCAAATGGAGGTTCTTGAAACATCTAAGCTTGGCCGATAACTCCCTCACTTCCATCCCCGCCGCCAGCCTTTCTCCTCTGTCTAACACTCTACATTCTCTCGACCTGTCCTCCAACCTCTTCACCCAGGTTCCCGATAGCCTAGCGACGTTGACGGCGCTTCGCGCCCTGAACCTGTCGCACTGCATGATCGATGCGCTACACTCCTTAGTCCGCAACCCTCTCCCCGCCATCACCGCCCTGAATCTCCGCGCCAATCGCCTGCAATCTATCGCCGGCATCGAGAAGCTGTATCCGTTGGAGCGACTGGATCTGAGAGACAATCGTCTGACAGACCCTGTGGAGCTTGCCCGACTAACTGGAATCCCCGAAATACGCGAGGTCTGGGTGGAAGGCAACCCGTTTGTGCGGACGCACCGGGATTACCGAATCACTATCTTCAATCTATTCCGCAAAACCCCCGGTTATACCGAGGACATCATCATCGACGCAACTGGCCCTACCTATGCCGAAAGGAAATACCTCGTTGAACGGGTTCCATTGCCTCCCGCCGCTCCCGTTGTCAAGCCTCCCCCTCCCGTTGGGCCTGCTGTGGACGTGGTCAAGCCTGCAATCATATATGACACGCCGAGGGAGCCTGCAGTACTGAGGAAGGAAAGGCCTCTTCCCAAAGCGACAGCAAGCGAGGTTAATACCAGCTCGACCCGCCGACGGAGGGCGCCGAAGCGGAGAATTGTGGATCTGGCCACCAACGACATAACGACGGCTCGGCAAGACGTGAGGCATGGAGGCGTCGATGCCGACGGCGGTGCCACCATGGCAGAGAACTACTACCGTATTTCACAATCCCCGGAAAGCCCTGCTGCGGCTGCGGGGGGCCTCGGCGAGAGCCTGTTGCCGAATATTCCGGATCCGGAAGTGCCACGAATTGACGCCAGCGTGGTCCCTCCCTTCCCGCCAGCGTACGCCTCGTCCCAAGAGGCAGAGGCTTTGTGGAAGGAATCGTCAGACTGGGACGTCGGCGGCGAGCTGTATCGGCGGAAGATCGAAGCCCTACGCGACCAAGTTGGGCATGGCTATCTCAGCGTCCTCAGCGAAGAAGGCTGGGATCCCACGCGCCATCCCCCTCATTATAACGATACCGACTTCAGCAATCCTACATCTCCTATACATTCGGATTCTGCTCTGCCTCGCGCTGCAAGCGTTCCCAGCGTTCAGGCCATCCACTCTGGCCGGACACTAGGATAGCTTTTCTGGTGCGGTTCTCCTCGAATACCCTCTCCCCTCCCCTCGAATTTTCTAAGTCGCAATCCGTCATCATCATCATCGTTCACCACCGTCTCAATATACCCTATTCCAGCATACCCCGGTTCACCGATGTGTTAAATCCTTCTCGGTCTATTCCCCACGGTCATGGTATATATACATATATTGGAGCATAACAGATGGGCGTTTTTCCTATTCTTTTCTTTTTTGATTTTTTTTTTTGGCGGCTCTGGTTTCCCTCTCATCATCCATGATAGGAGGTCGGGGTGGCGTTGAGGTATCTTCCACCATTCTGAGAAGCTTGCATGGCCACCTGTTTTTATGCCTATTGGTAACTCCTGTCGTCTCATGTCTCATCTCTTATTTAGTCATCTCTTCAGTTCTTGGCATTTGTTGTGGGAGTCTTTTCTTTCTCTTTCGCCCTGTTTATTATTTGGGTAATGGATGAGAAACAATGTGTTCATTGTACTCCATCTTTCTGCTGTTGGAACTGATATTTCTACGAGGATGTGAGGTCGAGGCGCCGGCCTGCTTTCAACTTGGGTATGTTGGCGGTGCCCCCCCCCAAAAGAGGAAATCAGGACAGGAGAGGAGAATGGCGAGTGAGGTGCAGAGTTATTGGGCCATAGATGACGAGCTAAATAGGTCATGATTAGTTTATGATCTTTTTTCCTCTTTGTTGTCTTTTGGGGAGTTTGGCTCGGCGTTTAAGTCCTGGTTTCTTTAGTTGTCGGAGGTCCGGCGACGGCGAAAATGGCGGCGGGCTCTCCGTTATTTGCCGTCCTTTTGTATGGTTTGCGTTCTTCCTACCTTTTATCCCGCTTGGAATGCAGCTGCTTCTTGCATTGCACATTTGGGGTTTTCCAAAGGTTCATTTCATTTCATTTTTTTTACTCAATCGGTCAGGCCCTGGTGGTTAGCGTGCAGCTCTTAATAGTAACATGGTATTGGCATTTATTCACATTGTTCATCCGAATCCTGAGCTGGCTCCTAAGCGGATACTCGCGATGCTCCGCTTGTCCGGTATTGCTTGTGAAATGGCCCCGTACGATCCTATAGTCGCACTTGTGTTTACCACGCTCCCAGTTTGAGTCTGGTGCCCAACATCCTAATACAGATCAGTGGAGGTGAGGGGGCAGGAACGGACTACTTACTCATGGTAGCAGGCCGGACTCCTCGACGCGTATCCGCGACTGTCCACAATATAGGCCCCGTGATGAGGAGATAGAGTACTTGTGAGTTAGCACGTAGCTCGACAACTGCGGGAGGAGGGACGCGATGGACGCAATATGTGTAGTAGATCCGTCCCTGCCAGGCAAGCAAGTCTAAAGGTTATTCAAGTAAGAACAGGGGGTCAATTGGTCCCATGCATTGTCCGGAACAGACGGGTTCATATTTCTATTCCGTAATGACCATGACGGTTCTATTTGTAGGTAAGGTAGTAAGTATGCTCATGATCGTGCTAAGGGGGCTGGCTCTAGGGCATTGCTAGGTCTGGGTAGCAACGGGCCCGAGAGCGCAACCTGGGCTCCTAGGTACTACGTAGATAGTATACCACACCCATGCCTAAATCTTAAGCTGTACCTCGTCTATGGCATATTTTGTGTAGCCGAAATGTAATATGCTGGATTTGAGGGGTTCTAGTCGTTTCTAGGGGTGGACTGAAGTTGGCTGTCAGTACATAGGTACATGAACCTAGGAGGTACCCTCAAGCGGCTAGATAGCATGCAGTGTCGAGGAGAGAGAAGCAACCTATCGCGACCAAAAAAAAGTTCAAGGCCCTGCCCGCGGGTATTATTTCTGTACGGCCCCACGGCTACAGCGCCCCATCATTTTCCCCTTTCGGGGGGCTCATCCCCTTGCGGAGGCATCTTTCATCGCTTAGCAGATGGTACTTCTTTGCGGCTTGTCCACACCATCCGCTGTGCGTTCCAAGGGGCGGATGGGAGCGTGGTCCCGAAAATAGATCTTTTTAGGGCCTGGACGGGGGCTCAAATCCGGAGTTCTTTTTGAATAGGGTGCCGTCTCCGAGGTGGTGGCGTGGCGACTTCCCTTAGACGGTTACACCATTCCAGCATCGACCGCTCAAGACCAGAGCAATTAGGCGGGCTTATACGGTTCAGCACCTCCAGGTTTGGGACGACAGGGCGGTCTTCCGCCAGGCTTTGGGGCCTTACGGCCTTGGGCTTTCATGCCTTGAAGTTGGAATAACCCTCCGGCCACCTTACGCACTCGAGGTCTGCGGTTTGAATCTCCACGTCTGCACGCCTATGGAGTTATGGAGATACTACTAGGTAGGTCGTATGTAGTCAAGAGGCGGGATAGCACGTCGATATGAGAACCTGGACGGGCCAACATGCATTGGAATACACCTGTCTTCTCCTTAGCGAACTGTACGCCGTTCCGTAGGATACCTGCACATCCAGCTTCAAGTCCATTCTTTAGAATGATGAGAGGCTAATGGTTGCCAAAGTTGCCAAAGGGACTTGGCCGTCGACGACGGGGCCGAATGGGCCCAAGAGAGAGGAGAAATGAAAGGCTTCCTCATAGACATCTCGGCCTTTTCGGAAGCAGCGGATAATGGGAATAACCTCGAGAAACGAGAGAATAGAGCCGGCTCGGTGCTGTGTGGGGGCGGTTAGCAGGTCGGACGCTCGTTGGGTGGAGAGCTGCCTGCGCCCGCGTCATTCGAAATATTTAATACGAGCAAGCGCTGTCG
This sequence comes from Barbatosphaeria neglecta, assembly GCA_022813145.1. NCBI lineage: Eukaryota > Fungi > Ascomycota > Sordariomycetes > Barbatosphaeriales > Barbatosphaeriaceae > Barbatosphaeria > Barbatosphaeria neglecta. The sequence goes on from JAKLNC010000054.1 coordinate 87,975, forward strand.
TGCGACAAGAGACGCGGACAGGGAAAATACAGGCTCCTGCGCGTGTATCATTTGTAGTCCTACATGCACATATCGTCGATTGCGTGATCGTGCGAACCGCAGTCGCATCGTGAGAATGGACGGGCAAAAAAGTATGGTGTGAAGGTGAGGCGGTAGCTGCCCAAATGAGTGCTACGGTTGCTGTTTCTGACGTTGGGGAGATGTTAACTCCGCGATGATAATATCCTCCTCTTTGCCGATCGACGGTATTGGTTGGGGGAGAGATCGATGATATAACATATCAACGGGCCTGGCGACTCGACATCTCCTCTCTGTGCGGCAACAAGCCATGGGAAGGCGAGACAAGAAATTACTGCGAGGGCGGAGCTGGATGCTGAGCCGATGGTACCTAATTCCTCCTCCCATCATCTGCCGCGGGAGGTCCACAGTCTGGGCCGTGGAAAGACCTGGCTGATTCGCGAATGGGGACGGATTGTCGACGCAGGCCCTGCCGAGCCCAAGGCCCAAAGGCAAGGTTGGGGGTCGGGTCTGGCCCTGTTGACGGCCAGCTGGCCTGGCCGGCCGGCCGACGCGGGCTGGACATGGAGCCCTGAATGCGGGATGTCAGACGGACGAACGGGTCCCAAGGGTGTGGTACGCTAGGTGCCTTGCCTCACGTCGGGTGTGTACGATAGGAGGGGAGCTTGGGCCGGATGTACAGGAGGTAGGGGACGCTGCAAGATCGGACGAGGAGACCGGGGTCGTCTGCGGAGAGGATTGACGATGGGCGCTGAAGGCGGGAGACTTGCATGACTGCGGGCGACCCATCGTCGGCTCTGATTGGCTGTCTTACACGGACTGGACAAGCAACCCCACGAGGACAGGGGACATCAAATAGGTTTGCGCCGGATCCCAACCGGAGATGAAGCTAAGCCACTTGTTCGCTACGTTCATCTTAACTCATCGTGGTCCACAGGCATCTAGAGTGCGATACCACACGAACTGCATACGGCTAGGGCGGAGGGGGATGCGATTTGATCTGCGAACGCGGCCGAGATGGGCGGACAAGTGATGCGAATGAGTTCGGCGCCCGAGGTATTTCATCGTCTGAGATCGGCCACGTTCCGAACCTAATCGGGTAGCTCCGATGCGAGGTACCTGTACGATGCTTGGAGATCTCCAACGTTTGGCGCCGCCGCCAGACCTGCGATAGGTAGTAGGAACACCGCAGCAGATCGCCGTCTATGGAACGTCCACGGAGCGAAAAAATTCCGATGGGAATACAAGTATGCCATCGCTTTGGAGGGGGTCGGGGAAAGCAGTGTCAGCCTGCCCTGAAGGCCTTCATGACACCCAGGAAATCGACAGGCTGCTGCGAATCTTGAATGGCGTGCTGGGCTGCCACGCGCGCACTTCAGTGGGATCTTGAGCTCTGCTCCATGTCCTGACCGAAAAAAGCACGTGGAGGGAACCGGGGTGGGGTCCCCCTCGCCCCACTTTAAGTAGAGGCTGACCAACAACGCTATTCCGTAATCAGCCTAGCGCAATTTGTGAAGCCATCGCGTCGTGAACCTCCAACTTCCAATCCCTCGACTTCCCTTTTCGCCCAAACTCTCCGTATTCACCTCCAGCTCCAGCCCCAAATTGCATCTTTTTTCGCGACGCGCATCTCGTCACGAGCATCTGACGGGCTCGGGCTATCTGTGAGGGACGGACAGTTTCCGACGCGCCAAGTCAAATGCTCTGTCTTCCCATCGAGCTGCATCCATCAATCCTCTCACCCTCGCCTTGACGCGGTCATCGCCACATCACCCTCCATCAGCTGATCATCGAAACACCTCGTGTTCGGACCCGAAAACATGGCGGCCGCACCGTCGACTCCGCGGCGACCACCAACGGGGCGCCGCCGCGGACGACCGCCCGGTTCGACGAACGCGGCCAGGGCTGCGCGCATCGCGGCGGGGGCTACGGAGCCCCCACCTAAGAAGAGGAAATACATCCCCGGTGGGCCAGGAGGCGGTGGGAGATTTGTGGACGAAGATGGTGTCGAAATCCCTACTGAGCCCTCGACCGCAGCGAGCGCCTCCAGGCCCCGGTCGACCGTGCAGACTGCCCACGCCGCACCCCCTCCCGTCTATCCTAGAAGGGAGCGCAGCACGCGAACCCGGACCGCCGTCAGCCGCTTTGAGCCGGATGGAGAGCGCTTCAGCTCTGCGGCCGCCGTCGCGGCGGCTGTTGTCCAGAGCGAAGGGTACAAGCCGAGAGAGGAGCGAGGCTGGGAGGAATTTCACCCTAACCTCGATATCGAAGCGACATTCATGATATACCATGCGGACGATGTCGACGGAACCGCAAAGTCAACGCCTCCAGAGCCGGCGGGCCAGAGCCAGAGCCAAAGCGCCTCTAATACCACCGCAGGCCTCCTGCCTAAGGACGCCAACGGCAGCCTGCCTAACGGGAACAACACGTCCAGTCTGCAGGGGGACGGGGCAGCCGCGTCGTCTTCCAACGCTCCGCCGGAAACGCCCCTTAGGAGGCGTGTTGGGCGGCCGCCCAGGGATTCGCTAGGATACTCCGCACCGCCTATCACTCCGAAGACCCCCAAAGTCCTCCCGATCCACAGTCAGAATCCGAAGGAGAAACTGGACCTGAAGCTACCGTCGTACCGCAAGACCGACCGTATACAGCTCTTCGAGAGTAAGACGTTCGGCCAGGCCCGATACGTCGACAAGTCGATGATGAACGTCGGCTACCAGGAGAGCGACAACTATATCCGGCCCGAGCGCACCCTGATCAAGGCGATCGATGCTAATGTCGAAGAAGAGATCGACCAGTCGGCTGCGGCATCCAAGGCCGACAGCGATCCTGTTCAGCACACAGCTGGCATCGTGGGGCGTGTCGAGTACGACATGGACGAGCAGGACGACATGTGGCTGGAGAAGTGCAACGCGCAGCGCAAGGCTGGGGACCTCGAGACGATTACACGCGAGGTCTTCGAGATCACCATCACTAAGATCGAGAAGGAGTGGCATGCTCTGGAGAAGCGGATACCGAAGCCCAACCCGAAGCCTCCACAGACCCACCGTCCGAGATCGAGCTCCGCCGCGGCCGTGAATGGTGAGACGCAAGTTGGCGAAGAACAGGACAGCAAATGCGCCATTTGCGACGACGGCGATTGCGAGAACACCAACGCCATCGTGTTCTGCGACGGCTGCGATCTGGCAGTCCACCAAGAGTGCTACGGTGTGCCTTTTATACCAGAAGGCCAGTGGCTTTGTCGGAAGTGCCAGCTCATTGGTCGCGGAATTCCGGTAAGTCTCTCGCCCCCTGCACGAAATGCTCTTTGCGGGGCACAAAGGCCCGAAATAAACCGATGCCCACCGCCCTATGGGGGGGGGGGGGGGGGGGGGGGGGGGGGGGGGGGGGGGGGGGGGGGGGGGGGGGGGGGGGGGGGGG
>JAKLNC010000054.1:91419-125465 GCA_022813145.1 Barbatosphaeria neglecta
CCCGGCCCCCCTGACCCTTTGGGGGTGGCCGGGGCCCAACTCCACACATTACCCCCCGCCCACCCCCCCCCCCCCCCCCCCCCCCCCCCCCTGCACCAGCTCCCGGTTGCTAACCAACTCAAAACGTGCCCAGACGTGCATATTCTGCCCAAATACCGACGGAGCCTTCAAGCAGACGAACTCGTCAAAATGGGCGCATCTTCTCTGTGCGATGTGGATCCCCGAGGTCTCGCTCGGCAATCACACGTTTATGGAGCCTGTTATGGATGTGGATAAGGTCCCTAAGAACCGGTGGAAGTTGACGTGCTACATCTGCCGGCAGCGTATGGGTGCCTGCATACAGTGTGGTAACAAGTCGTGCTATCAGGCGTTCCATGTTACTTGCGCTAGGCGGGCCCGCCTATACTTGAAGATGAAGAATAGCCAAGGAGCACTAGCCATGCTCGACGGCAGCATGGTTTTGAAGGCCTTCTGCGACAGGCACTGCCCTGCGGATTACAGCCAGGAGAACTCGGTATACCAGGCAACGAGGGCTGCGAAGCGGTTCTACAAGCGGACGATGAGGGGCCGCATCTGGGCCGACAGCCAAGCCTCGGCATTCCAGTTGGCAGCCTCGCACCGCCACGCCGTGACGGAGCACCCGCCCGACGAATCGCAAATGACCGGGGCCAAAGTCAACGCTGTGCTCGGAGACAAAAAGACGGGCCAGCCTGGCAAGCCCATCTGGAAGCTACCCTCTGGGGCACCCATCATCCCGCAGTCGGTCTATGACCTAGTCGAAAGCTCATTGCAGCGCTTCAATTTTCGCCGCCGGAAAGATTTCGTCGCCGAGGCATGTCGCTACTGGACTTTGAAGCGAGAGGCACGTAGGGGTGCCGCGCTTCTCAAGCGCCTGCAGCTACAGATGGAGACGTTCTCGTCGATGGAACTGACGCGGCGCAACTTCGCGGCCATGGGCCCCCCCGGCAGGACCCGGCTTCAGAGGCGCATCGAGTTCGCCGAGACGCTCATCAGGGACCTAGAGCAGCTCAGAGTGCTCTCCGAGGACATTGTCAGGCGCGAACAGGACAAGCTGGAGCAAGCCGAGATGGAACTCGACTTCGTCGACACATGCTATTTCCCCGTGTACAAGCTTTTGGGTCCCGTTGTGGAGAAGGCCCTCTCGTCAGTACTCCCCGAGCCTACATATTCTGCATTCTTCCGCCTTCGTACACGGTCACCGATTCTTATACTGACTGCTTCTTCTCCTAACAGACTCGATAAGAACGTCTTCCAGGATGGTCTGGCCGGCCTCCAAAACAAACTGGACGAGCGCTTCTACACCACCACTCTCACCTTTGCCCACGATCTTTGCGAAGTGATCCACATGGGCATCAACTCTGAACCTAAGCCGTCCCCGGTCTCAGCGGAGCTCAAGCCCCAACTGCTCGAGGCATCACCGACAAAGCAAAGTAACTACAATGAGGCGCGGGATCGTAAACGACTGGGCAAGCGAATCCTGAAGGCTGTGCAGCCTCAGCTCGAGCTTGCTCTTAGGGCTGAAGCCGACATCAGCCACAAGACTCTCGACAGTCTCCTCAAGGAACTGGAGGGTATGCTCGATGCTAGTCTGGAGCTGAGGCAGCCGTCCATAGTTGTTTCGGGGGCAGAAGCCAACACAGCGGGTCAGACCGAAGACGTGATCATGGCAGATGCCGCAGACGAAGGCCAGATGATCGTTGTTGCAGATGAGGCTGCTGATGGTGCGAGGGATGACGACAAGGCCGGGGAGGCTGAGGATCGGATGGATATTGATGGTGCTGCGGGCGAGGGTGAAGATAACATCGAGGTGAGCGTGGAGGACTCTGTCAAAGTCAACGGCGTGGCGTCCTCCAGTGCTTCCAACGCCGAACTCGACGAACGAGATAAGGGGCAGGAGAAGAAGGCCCAGAACGACGATAATAAGCCCGGGGATTCCGGTAATGGCCCGAAGGCAGTCGACACTCCGCCCGGCGATAACAGTTACGTGTCTCTTCCGGCACAGCTGCCGATCCAGACCGGTCCTTTGACACCACCGCAGTCAAACGTGAGCCTCGGTCGCGGGCCAACTGATCCGCTTAATGATGGCGGTGTACCCTGGTACATGGAAGGGTTCAGCCTGCAGGGCACTACGGCAGCGGAGGAACAGTGGACTGGCAGGGATGCAGTGCGAAGTCTCAGTGAGGACTTGACCGACATGGACGACGAAGAATTGAACGGCCTGGAGTTTGATGTCGAGGACAGCACGATTACCGCCTCTCCTGCGGACGCGGGTAAAGAGGTGGCGGTGTCTCTGACGCCTACCACCCACAGACATCAGAAGAGGGGGAGCGATGGGAAGTTTCGCAAGGGCGTGAGGAGCTCGGCAAGGAAGCGTTGATGCCCGCGAAAGAGGAAAGATCAGTGATGGCGAAAGACTCTTTTGATGCTTCCTTTTACCCTTCTCCTTCCTTCCTCACCCACCCCTTTCAGCAATAGCGGGCCGTTTCCGCGCGCAGTTATTGACTATGTATCATCACCCTACTAACTAGTATCTTCCTAGTCTTCCCTTACGTTTGCCTTTCCGTCATTTTTGTCTCGCGTTGCTACTCTTCTCGGCTTACGTACTTTGCTCTACTATACCAACACCGCGATTTCTCAACCTATCCACCCTCTCAACATCTTGTTTTTCTGGGTGTTTGCCTACGTCTTTACAAGGGTGGCTTATGTTGTCTATTCCGTACTTGGTCAGGTAGTTGTTTTGTCTTGTATTTCTTCGTGTTGGATTTATTCGCTATGGCGCTCAGGGTGGGGACGTCCAGACGGCATTCGTTTTCTTCAGATGACCGTCAGGTCTGGAAGTCGGATTCCGGCTGGCGTTGAAGGCATGGTCTGGAATTCAGCTTGGGCTGGCAGCTGCGTATGTATATCGTATTGTTCCCACGATGGAAATGAAACCTATCTGCGGTTTTGCGGAACAGGGACATAGGTAGGGCTGGAGAGGGAGTACAAGGGATGAAAGGGCAAAATGCTTATGCGCATACAGGCTCTTTGTTGTGATAGTTAGGTAGTGCTTAGTTGGTATTGGTACTTCGTATTCATCTTAGTCCAGTAGAGAGAGCCCTCTGAAGATAGGTGGCTATATGTTTCATAGCCCGCTTCTCCTTGTCGGCGTGCTGAGTGCCCGGTTAGCCCAGTAGGGAACGTGAAGGATACGGCATAGACCACCTAGCGAAGCAAGGAGGTGGAAGAGGCTACCCTCACCATCCCAAAGACTCCAGGCACTACTAAATCAAGGGCCTCTCTTCGCAGATAAATTTGGGATTGTGCTTGGGCTGACGGCCCAGTAATGTACCGATCTGCGCTATTCTGACGTACATAGATCTGCGGGTAGCCCATCCAAAGTCCCCTGCTGGAGCGATTTCCGAGAAGGCCGGTTCATTCGAGACGAATGTCCGGATTATACGAAGCAACCTAAGTTGGACCTAAGTTGGCCTAGGGGCGGTCGCCCATTCTAAGTCCGTATCCCTTGTCGGCCCAGCGCCAGCTGACAATCACGTGCAGCGTGTGGTGAGGTGGTGAAGTTACATAATGGCATGCTGCCTAGCTGCCAGCTGAACGAATTGGGACGCCTGGGCTGTCCGGACCCAACCACCTGATCGGCGATGACAGCATCCATTCCGTCCCCCTCCTGTCCACGACATGGGGGGGCAAGGAGGGGCAGTTTGGCGATCGCGGGGCAGACATGTCGACAGCTTTCTCATGGCGGGCGAGGATTAATGAGCATGCATTATGTCGCATGCATCTCATCTCATCCCGCCTTTTCCTACCGACAGACCATCAAATTTTTTTTCTGCGATCCGTCCTGCCACGGCTGGTCTAGACCGTGCGCTGACACGATCTACCGCCAGGGCATCCACTAAGGATCCAGCTCCAGGGGGGTGGCCGTTTACAATAAGCCATAACGGTGAGAGAGGAAGGGTGCACGGCAGCGAATGGGAAGTCGAGGGAGGGAGTGCGCTTTCGGCCTGCGGGCAAGCGCTGGGGCGCAGAAACTGTTGGGGACGCGCGCCGCGGCGGCAACTGAAGCAGCTCCTGCAGCTCGGGCAAAGGGGCACCTCCTTACCTGCCCGGTAGGTTACCTTATCTGTAAAGTAGGTAGGTAGGCATTTCTACTACTTTATATTATTGACGCATTCGGGAATGGAAGCAGAACGCATCCCATCTTCCTTAGAGCCCCGTTTTCCCACATTACCAGGGCTCGGCTTGCAATTGAGATCAGCGTTAGCGTAGACCCGGTCAGACGAGAATATAAAAATATGCGTACAGTCTTTTCGAGGAGGGGCTCTCCCTGTTCTTTTGTCCGTGGCGCTATCCGCCTGATGAGTCCTCCTCCGTTCCTGAGGGCTGCCTTATCTTCAGAGGATAGGAAGCGACAGTCCTGCAGTACACACTTGCCAGAATCGCAATCACACCACTGTGTTCCTGTCGTTACGTGTCAGGTTTTTTTCTCTTTCTCCCTCGCCCCTCTGCTCCCTCTGTTGCGGGACCTGAAGTTGCAGATAGTCAGAAAGCAAAACCTTATTCGGTGGAGGCTCTGACGAAGGGATGGTACGGGAGTTTCACGTCCAGGCCACTTCCAGGCTAGCCTTCCCTGCTGTATTTCTTTTCTTAGCTTCTCTTTTTTTTTTTTTCTTCGTAGCAGAGATTGCCATCTACGGATGGATGGGTGTGTCTTTGCCTTGATCCCTAAGTTTTCTTTGAAGTTCCACCTAGATGAGTACAAAAGAGGACCTAGATTTAGGAGTCAGTCAACGATATCGGTTGTGGCTTGGTCACACAATCATGTCACAGATGAAATTATAGGCGCGCTTAGTGGGAAGAATGGAGGAACATGTTGCACTGCCAGGTCGGACGGCTGGGCCTGCCGGTGAGAGGCTCCTGTCGCCGCCGTCGCCGCCGCCGCCGCCGCCGCCGCCGCTGCTGCTGCTTGTCTGCTGCGAGGAGCAGAGGGTTTTTAATCAAGAAAAGTCCGTTGTGGCTGCAAGCTGAATCGCGCGCCGTCATAGGCCCCTCGCTCTTGCGCGCAGATGTGGGGATGTTTTTTGGGACTCGGGTGGCTGAGCGAACGCCAATTGGCCGGACCCCGGAGAAGGGGCGCAGAAAGGGCGCCCGCTCGTCCCCCTCCTCTCAGGCATCCACTGGAATGGGCTTCTGGGCTCCCGGGCTTCTGAGCTTCTGGGCTTCTAGGCTACCGTTTTGACTCGCGCTGCGCTGTTGCCCGCTGCTGCCCGCTGCTGCCCGCCGCCCGCCGCCCGCCAACGCTAGGCCTGCCCACTAAAAACCGCCCTATTGCTTGCTACACGTTTTGCGCTTGCTGCTGCTTCTTTCCCCCCAGCACGCGCCGGCCCCCCCTCCTCGTGCAGACACGAAACCCCAAGTCGGTCCCAACCTGAACACCTCGATTTTTTTCTGACTTTTGCTCCCTCCTCTCCCTCCCCCATCCTAACCGACAGGACCTCTTGCGAAATTCCTCACGAAACAACTACTTCCTTGCCCAACGACGACTTTCGCGATTCTCGCGATTATTACTGACGAACCAGCACTGCTCACCGTGGCTCTGCTCCTACTGACGATCTGAAATTACTGATCCGCGCAAGTCCGGCGGATCCTTTGCATCACCAAGTGTTTGCGCACTGACCGAGTCCTTCAACTCGCGCTCTTTGCCATCGCACCACCTCCTCTCCCCCCTCCCCCCCCCCCCAATACTCTGCAGATTCTGCTGAATCTGCATTCTTCGGGCGACGAAAGGCGGTGACCCGTCTCCTCACCTCCGTATCCTAAACGAAAATAAAAATTCCAAGCGACCTGCAAGCAGAACTGCTACCTTCAACTCCCATTGTTTGGGGCCAATCTCAGAGGCTACGAGAGCTTATCTCTCAACCCCAGGCGACGTCAAGGCACTCCGGCCCATTTTTGCCTTGCTCCTCTATCCACGCTCTTTGCGGCGATCTGGTAAACACTCCTCCATTTTTTCTTCACCTCCTCTCCCTCTAGCATTGCACGTCGCAACAAGCCTCTCGCCCTCCCGTCGTTGCCGCTGTTGCCGTTACCGCTGTTGCTGTCGCCGCGACAGCGACGCTGCCTTGCTGTTACCGCGATCTGGACCACGAGACACCTGCTTGCACCAACGGCCTTCCCTTCCCCACAATACCCAAACCTGAGCACGCCGTTCTGGATCTGTCTGGACGGACCACCGTGTTATCCAACGATATATCGCCCCCCCTATTGTTTCCTACTCCAAACCGGCCGAGGAACCTAATCAGCATCGCTTTCGTCGGGTCACCACCCTCCAATCCCCCCTCCGCGCCCCTCCGTTCTTTGCCGCCCTGCGCCGAATTTCTCAAACACGCCACGCCACCTGGAGGTAGCAGGGACCCGGAAGCAAGTTAAATTTTTGCGTATCGCCGTATCTAACTTCTGTATCCCCTCTAGATTCTAGAGCCTGCAGTGGTACACGCGCCTTTTCAGTATCCTCGCGAGTCCTCATTTTCTCTCGCGGCTTCTCCCCCATCCCAGCAGGCGGTGGGTGGTAAATTGGGGAGACACATCAACCCCACATAACGTCACCCATACCTCCCATCTTCCCGACTGGTGACGACCACAAAAATGGCAGACCAGCAACACGACGTCGACCTCGACTCGATCATTGACAGGCTCTTGGAGGTCCGGGGCAGCCGCCCGGGGAAGCAGGTTCAGCTGCTCGAGGGGGAGATCCGGTTCCTTTGCACCAAGGCGCGCGAGATCTTCATCTCCCAGCCTATCCTTCTGGAGCTTGAGGCTCCGATCAAGGTTCGTGGCTTCCTCTTCGCTCTCCCTTCTCCCGCTCGTGTCACCCACCTCCCCAGGAACGCATCCTCTCTATTGGGAACAATTTACTCACAATCAACCTCGTTGGGCACGACAGATCTGTGGCGACATCCACGGCCAGTACTACGATCTCCTTCGCCTGTTCGAATACGGCGGATTCCCTCCTGAAGCGAACTACCTCTTCCTCGGCGACTATGTCGACCGTGGCAAGCAGTCGCTCGAGACGATTTGCCTTCTCCTAGCCTACAAGATCAAGTACCCGGAGAACTTCTTCATCCTGCGCGGTAACCACGAATGTGCATCCATCAACCGTATCTACGGCTTCTACGACGAGTGCAAGCGTCGTTACAATATCAAGCTGTGGAAGACGTTCACGGACTGCTTCAACTGCTTGCCCATTGCGGCGATCATCGACGAGAAGATCTTCACCATGCACGGTGGCCTGAGTCCCGACCTGAACTCTATGGAGCAGATCCGGCGTGTCATGCGGCCTACTGACGTAGGTGCCCTATCCCTCGTCGTCAGTCTCTGGGCGCCCAGTGGCGACCAGGCGGCGGTAGCTGGCCCCCCGTTCATTCGCAGGTTATGATAATTGACTCTTTCGTTTGGCTCTCAGATCCCGGATTGCGGCCTGCTCTGCGACCTGCTCTGGTCTGACCCTGATAAGGACATCACTGGCTGGAGCGAAAATGATCGTGGCGTGTCCTTCACTTTCGGACCCGACGTCGTATCGCGCTTCCTCCAGAAGCACGATATGGACCTGATCTGTCGAGCCCACCAGGTCGTTGAGGACGGCTACGAGTTCTTCTCGAAGCGCCAGCTGGTCACGCTGTTCAGCGCCCCCAACTACTGCGGAGAATTCGACAATGCGGGTGCGATGATGAGCGTGGACGAGAGTCTCCTCTGCTCGTTCCAGGTTTGTGGTCTTGCCTGTTATATTCTGCCCCCCCCCTCGACTAATTTCATCCCTCCCCTCCCTCAACTTCCCAACCAGCGTAGTCGGCTAACTGTGGTTTCCTAACGCTTTGGTGAACAGATCCTCAAACCCGCTGAGAAGAAGCAAAAGTATGTCACAGGCCTCGGAGGCAGGAGACACGTCACTCCTCCCAAGATCAGTAAAGCCTAGCTATGAATACATACGAACTTCTGTTGCGTCTCTTTAGGTTCGGCCGCCGATAATTCATCTTGTGTCTCTACCGCATCCGGGGCCGACCCCTACATCCTTTCGCAACGAGTCGACAATCCCGTACCGAACTCCTTCTCCTGCCTCCTCCTTGCCGTCCTCCTAAGGCCTCGCAATCCGACCCCGCCCTGCGTTCCGACCGAGACGGATTCTCTTTCGTCAACCCTAGGTGGTCATTCCTGCTCTTCTACCTACCCGGTTGTGTACCACCCACCAACCAACCGTCCTGCTCTATCTTCTTTTCTATCTTTTTCGTTTTTCTTTTCGCCGGTGGGAAACTCGGCATCTGATCCTTTACTGTGGAGCCGGTCTTGCTTTCGATCCTCCCTCACTTGCCAACTCCTTCTGATCCGCAACAAGGTCGGCAGGGGGTTCAGATAGCTGGCCAACCCGAGACTGCCAACCTCGCGTTGACGCGGCGCTATCTGATTTCTCCCGTTGATCTTGCCACCACGACGCACCATTTCATTGGCCTCTTCCTCCAAGAGGGAACTGTCCAACCCCGTCTCGCGTCGCTACTAGGCCGGAGAATATGGTACACTCCGCATCGTTTTGGAAGACGATGCCTGATGTATCAACCATTTCTGGGCATCAAGTCATCAGCTACTAGACAGAGGAAGAGGTTTCAGATTCTGCCCTTCGCGGTGGATGGGGACGGGGCGGGTATAGCAGAGGGCGCAAGGAGGGTCACGAGAGGCTAGAAATTCGGATGTCACGGCTTGGATTTCTTGCTCATTTGGCCCGCTCTCCGTGAATACTGTCTGCACCTTCTTCACAGACCTCTTAATTTTTCTCTGATGACCTGTACTATCAATTAGCAACACATTGTGGGGAGGGGTGGGCGAGAAAACATGCCCGGGTTGGGAAGAGAGTAATGTGATACTATCAATGTATATCTGGGAAGCGAGGGCCCGCATCAATGTTGACCGGTTCGGTGAAGGGGGAAAGGGGAGGCGCATCCGGTTTTTTGGCCTGTGTTACTAGTATACAGGTAAAGGACGGACAGATTAGCGCCTGTCAAGAGACGTCGTTTCCTTAATGAATTTCGGTTTTTTTCATTTTCTTTCCGTACCTGCTGGGCTCTCGGTCCCTCCCTCTTCGTTTTCCTTCGCCTTTTTTCACCTAAAAGTCGGCTTACGAAGACAAGCTGGGGCGGGATTAGAGGGCGTAAGTTATATCAGAACGACTTTCTCGTTTCCTTCCGCGCTTGGTAGACTCTGGGGGTTGGTATGAGTAAGTTAAGGTAGACAAGGGGAGGAGGGGTGGGCTGGTCGAGCAGAGCGGTCGGTCGGGTTCGGTTTGCCAGTTCACCGGGGCCAGTCTGCTTCATCAAATGAGGAAACGTCATCCTCTCGCGAGCAAGGAGGAAATACGGAGCGCTCTTCTACGAATTAACTAGCCTATCTAGAAACATCGATACGCGCGTACGGCATGGGACAATCAAGGAAGAGAAGGGATATATTTTGGGCTTCTTCTGGCTTTGCTCTCTTTGTCTCTCCTACTCTCTCTGGCGGTTTGGCAGGACAAGAGGTGCAGTAACTTGGAGCCGGCGAATCTTTCTTTTTCTTGCGTGGGCAGTAAAGAAGCGGCAGCATACGTCTACGCAACGCAACGCAATATATACACGCGAGAGAGAAGGACGAGAAAGGACACACACACGCATATATTCACTCCGCCCTCCTCCTCTTCCTCATCCTCCTTGCTTTTTCTTGCGCAGTATCCTTACCCCCCCTTCTTCTGTCCCCATCGCATTACGTCCAGTATACAGGGACGAAAACGTTTATGAGCAAACAGAACTACCTGCTTACCTACCCAATAGAAGAATAAAACTACACGATCTACCTACCCGCATATGCTTGCTTGCTTTTGTGCTTCCTCGCTTCGTTTCGGGTAGCTTCGTGCGATATGGGGACCCTTGACCTAGTTGATCGTCCTAGGAGGGAACGGATTGGTGGAGAGAGAGCGTATACCTATGAAACCACCTGTGGTGCATACTGATTTCTATCTACTCGGGGAAGGGAGGGGAGGCTAGTTGTGGGACGAAGCGTGATTGTGAGGGAAGGTCGGTAGTATAGCTGGATACTCACATACCTACTTACCTCTATAGACGTAAGGAGGGAAGTAGTATATGCGTATACCTAAGTATAAAAGTGCTACTTACAGAGGTATATATGTACTTAGGTACGAAGTGTTGCAAGTGTTGCATCCAGCCCATCTATACTAGTAGACAGGCAGGGATAAGGAGGTGGATAGATAGCGGGACGATTTACTATTTACCTCCTTTTATGCACCCGTCCTCAACGGCAATCCTCGCAAGCCATACTTCCATCGCCTTGTTGATCATCTTGCCCCTTCTGCTGCGCCTGTTTCTCTTGCTCTTTCTCTTTCTCTTGCTGCTGCTGCTCCTCTTGCTGCCGCTGCTGACCTTTCGGCAGACGGCGATGGTCTCGGTCCACATGCCCCAAGTCGCGACCTGGCTCGATGACGTCCCGCACGCGCCGTTTGAGCTCCTTCGTCTCGGGGAAGCCGCCCTCGGCCTTACGATCCCAGAGCAGATGACTCTGCACGACCGCCGCCGCCGGTGCTGCCGAGGAAGAGATGGAGGCGGAGGCAGAGGGAGGGGAGGGCGAGAGGTAGTGATGGATCTCGACGCGGAAGACACCGCCTGTGGCGGGCTGGAGGGCCACCTCGCCTAGGGAGGTGGAGAAGGTTGAGAGTAGCTCTTGGGCGAACTTTTATTTTTTTTTTTCCCGTTTATAGTTAGCTTGTGTAGGTATATATCTGTGGTACATATATTGCTTTGCTTGAAGGTCCTTTGGATGATCGGCTGTGGAGAGTCCCCGGGGGGGGAGGGGGCTTGTTGCATTGTGTACAAGTACAGGTAGGTATGTCGTTTCGCTCTCTCGGGACAGGGGGGGGGAGGGAGGAATGGAGTAATGCGAATAGGTTCTATAGGCGAAAATAGAAGAATATGTGTACTTACATACGCCGCTCGCAGCATCCACTTGCACTGCGTAGCAGGGAAGGGAGGGAAAGGTGCATTAGCCCAAAAAGTCAATAAGGTTTTCCCCTACCTATCTGACCAATAGGTACGAAGGTATGCAGGCACCGAGGGCAGAGCGGAAGCAACCTGCCAAGAGTAGGTAGGAAAGCGGAAGAAGACCAGCGTTGTCGGGATCTGGACAACAAGACGCCTCTCACCTGTGTGCAAAACTGTATGGTCACACGCGGGAGCGGGAAGGGCGCCACCGCCAACGCCGCCGCCGCCGTCTCAGGAACCGAGGAGGCGTTCGTCGTCGCCATGGTCTGGCCAACCCGCCACGAGCCAAGACTTAGCGGAAGAGGTAAGGGATGGCGAGGAGCCAGATAGGGCTGAGGGGCTGGCGGCGTGGATCTGTGGATTGGTCTCGATCAACCCGGTGGCTGGGCCTCTAACCTATTTCTCCGTCCTCCGACGAAGACGCCTCTTTTTTCTCCAGGCAGTTCGAAGGCAACCTGGCCAATCGAAATTCCCAACAAGTAGCCTATGTAGGTAGCTCTTGAGAAAAGCCCCAGTATGGAGGTACCCTGTAGTTGGGTAATCAGGGGGCGAGGGGTTCGGCCTTGACGCCGCGTCTGCCGTTTCGTAGGAATGCAGCCCTCTCGTGGCGTGATCCGACTTGACTGACTCTTCCCTTGTTGCTGACGGTGGGGGTGTGGGAGTGTAGGCACGTGGGTATGCTGGACCTTGAAGTAGTAGATAGATGGACTGCATGAGGCGAATACGACAGAGAATGAATGGCCGTGAAATTATGATTCCCCAGTACTCTGTAGATATCAACCATCATAATGTGTATACGGTAGGTTGGCAAAAATGCAGCCCGGGCCGTTAACGCTAAGAAAGGGCATTCAAAACAAATCCCGACCGGCTGGTTTTTTGGAGCCGCTAACGACAGAACTGACTACTGCGGTCTGGCACGTACATAAAGATCTGACTCTTCGACTGGGCGGCCGCGAAAAGCAGGCCTTACGTAGGTACGTACCCAATCTGTACGCATACACTAGCGGCGGCGACGGTGGGTAATAGGTGTTTTCGTGCGCGATCGGCCAACGGCTTCTCTTTCTGGGATGACACGAAGGGGCCAATGGCAGCGGCCCGGCGGTACGGTAAGGTAGGTTGGTATCAACGGTGGCGTGAGTGGGTGTGGGTGGGTGGTGTATCGGCTCGAAGCACGCCATCCCCACATCTCAGACTGCGAAAACACCAGAATCACAGAGCACTTGAGAGATCACCGGAGCATATCGAGCGCGCATTACCAGACAGATAAGAGCATACGTCTGAGTAACCTCGAGCCAGCACCAACTTGCGAAAAGCCACAGCAAACCGTAGCATCCATCTCGACTAATAAAAGGAGTAGAAAAAACTACACGACAGGAGAACGTGCCGAGCGGGGGGGAAATCTGAAGAACGAAGGGGAAAAAATAGAGGTAACAGGAAAAAAATTAGTACATGCTGAAGAGCTGTCAGGCCAGCCCACCCGCAACCCTCCTCGTATCGTAAAGCTATAGGGCCTCTCGCGCGCGCTCCGGCTCGTCGTCCTTCGCCCGGAGCCGTGCCCCTCCCGTGAGAGCAGCCTACTCGGGGATGCCGTAGGGTATTCTGGGAGGACGCTGCTTGCCGACTGTCCTTGACCTCTCGTTGGTATCCTAAACTACCCCACCATGTAGTCATTCCTTATTCAGTCCCGATCCCTCCGACGTGGGGGGGGGGGGGGATGCTGAGAGAAACGAGGCCGTTGCGTCTTTTGCCGTGTTACCGCCCTCCTTTTTTGTCGATGTCCTCATGAATATCGGATGTACTCTGCTGGAAACGCCGGGAAAAGGCCCTAAAACAAACACGCCGCCAAGTCCGGGATATCCAGCGCCGTCTCGCTTTCCTTCCTTGCTCGGCAGCCGCCCCTTGAGCATGTCCCCTTACATGACCACGCAGCACCCGCCGCTCTGTTGTGGCGCGTACGGATCCTCGCCCTTTGGTACGACGCCCCAGACCGACGGCACCATGTAGTCTCGGGTGCTGTTGCAGTAGGCGATGATGCTGCGAGGACGATCCGGGTCAGTTTCGCGCGCCGCCGTGACGATGAGCGACTGAGAGTAATTAAGGGCGCCGCCGCGATTGCTCACCTCTTGGCCGCCTGGCTGACGGGGATACGTTCGCGGTCCAGGTCTTCCCGGAGCCGGTTGTTCAGCTCGGTTAACCGCCGCAGCTTCAGGTCGGCCATGCTCTGCTTGTTCTTCTTCATCTGCGAGGGGTCGCCGACGTCGCGGGAGGTGTACTGAGGCATCTTGAGAGAGGGGTGCGAGTCGCTGTGGGTAATGACGGACCGGGACGACGAGGCTGCGGGTGGTGGCTGGCGAGAGGACCCGGCGAGTGCTGGTGGTGCCTGCTGATGAGGTCGTGAGGCGCGGTTTCCCTGCGATGCGATCATGGTTCTGGTGTCAGCCCCCCGCTGGTCTCTGGCGGTTCGTTTCATCCACGGGTCGACGGCAGTAATGCTCGCCCAGGTTTCGGTGTGACGTGCTCTGGCTCTGAAAACCGGGAGATGGGAAACGAGGAGCAAAAGAAATGCCTAGGCAAGGGAAAGGAGAAGGGGTGTGATGTTCGGCGATGATGTTTGGCGCCTCTCCCTCTCGTCTCTCCGCTCCGCTTCGGATATTCTGGCGATGGGGGGGGGCCCTGTTCGTTTTTCTCTCCTCTTGTACTTTTGCTTGCGCCTCTTTCCAGCCTTTTCCTCGCAATCCCCCCCTTTTTTTTTATTTCTCGACCACTCCCGTGTCGCCTTTCGCGCCCGTTTTGCGTACGCTCGTTTTTGTCGGCCGACAAGGGCGAGTGTGGCTGACTTGGCCGAAGCAAGGGGCAGAGACAGAGAGCAGAGAGAGCGACAGACAGATAAAGGGAGAGGGGGGGCCAGGACCGCAGGCGGGTTTGGTTCCTGGGCTGTCTGACCGCGTCGTACACAAAGTCAGGATGGGTTAGAGACGACTTACAAATTGCGGCTCAGTCCACGTCTCTGTAGGACGCTGATAGCCCGCCCCGGCGTCGCACAGAGGTGAAGGAAGAGGAGGATGTCGCGATGGTAGCTTGGACTGTGTCGCGGAAGACTGAATGGAAATGGAATGAGCGACGAGAGAGACGACGGAGACGACGGCTGGAAGCGTGGACTGAATGGGAAAGTCGACCTTTCTGCGGGAAGAAGGGGGTCCTAGCTCACTTCCCTCAATTGCCCAAGGCAGTCCGCCCTTTTTTTGGGCCCGGCTTTGCTGAAATGGGGGGGGGGAAGGGTGGATGGGGGCGCTGGGGGCTCCAGGGTCTGGTCTGGGGTGTGGGTGGGCACCTGGTGGGTTCAGAGGAGGGTCACTGCGCTGCCGGCGCACCGTCAGTTAGGTACTGGCAGCGAGGTGCTGACTTAGGCCGGGAACACTCCACATCCACCATGTATCAAGTACTGCAATGTAGCGACGGGCTCGGGGCTGATCTGGACAGCGGAAGTGCAGCACGGTCCAGCGGATTATTTTGCTTACGGAGGAGGATTGCGCGCGGAGTGTCTGCAGCAAGGCTCACCAGACGGAAGACGGAAGACGGAAGGCGAAAAGAGAGGCAGACAGGGCAAGTGGGCTGGGGCGGGCGGGCGCACCGCGTCTCATTGGGCCAGTGCAGGGGGCCGGCCTCTGTTGAAATTGGCTTTTTGTTCGGCTCCTCTTATTGCAGGCACTGTAAGCTACTGTGCGCCGCGTAAGGAAGGTAGACCCGCCCGACTCGGCACGGGGCCAGATGCTGTTGCGGTAATCCGTACCTACTACGAAGAGAGGAAAAAGAGAAAATTTCTACGTCTTGCGCCATCCGCCCTTACACGGCATGTATCGCCTTCGCTCAGAGGAGAGACGATGCACGAAGATGCTATTTCTGTCCATCCGTGCTCCGTACATCGTACATGAGAGGTTGCCCGCAGGAAAATTGCCCGAAGCGACGGATGGGCGCTCCCGTCGGCGGCCGCGACTAGTCCCCCGTGCGGCCTAGTGCGCTGCAACTAGAGGTGCACATGGTGGAGGGCCTTCTCTCCTACTGCGTTCCATGCTACGAGCGCTTCGCACACGATTGCATGTTCGTGGGAGGTGCCGTCTGCAGGCGGTCCTGATTAACCCCCACCTGTACGTATGTAGGGTAAACCTTATGAGTGCTCTCTGTATGGATGCTCCCTCATCAACCGTCGCTGGGCTGGCCCTATGCGTCGACGTAATGCGTTGATCGCGACTCTTGTCGATCCCCCGGGAACGCGTCTCAGACGGATCGCCTGTGCCGGGCGCCCGACACAGTGAAATAGCCGACACTGGCGAGGGTGCCAATGCGCTCGCGGGTACGGCTGGAGAGACCGTCCTGAGAACGGCCGCGCTGGACGGGCCGGCTGTAGACAGCGCGCGGTGCCGGCGGAGGCGCCAGCTGCCCAGCACTTGGCAATAGCCGCAACAATTCGGACCAGAAGAGAGGCCGTAGAAACAGCAGAGAACGGCGTGCTGCGGCGATGCGCGTACACGTAAATGGGCCCCAAATTTGCTGTTTCACTTCGCTGACTCAATCGTCATTCCACCTGAGACCTGAGAAGATTTTTCAACCCCCAACGAGGTACGAGTCCACGGCCGAGTGGGAGGGGCAAGTCTCACGGGCGCGCAGTGAGCTCCGTGAGCTCCTCTAACGTCCAACGCTGGACGTGCAAGGGAAGGGACCGTGCACGGCTTCATCAGGTGCCCAACGCGCACAGCGACGCGGGCCCGTAAAACACGTGACGGCAGCCACAGGCAAACCCGGTGCGGCTTAGCCGGCAGCCCACAAACAGGGCCAGCACAGGCAGCGCAAAAACTCTGTGACGGCAATTTTCTGCTCCTCCGCAGAAATTCTCACGGCAGCATCAAACCCCGCCCTCCAAGGCCTCGTTGCTGCGAGATTTTATTTTATTGACAATCTCCTCTCGACAAGGACCTGCATCCCGCAGGAGGAGACTGCCCAAGATGGTACGCCCACCCTGCAGGCGACGACGGTCGATGGCCGTATCTCCGTCGTCAGGCCCCCCCCCCCCTCCGTCCCTTCCCAGCGAACCTGCCCCTCAATCGCCTCACGGCGACAACCAGAGGAGAGATGCGGCGCCGTCGCCGTCACACTCTCTCCTCTCTTGCCGCGCCTTTCTGTACTCGCCGCGGGACGGGACCAGCTAACATGTCTCCGTGTAGCCGCCTCCGCCGCATCAAAAACCCGAAAATGTCTTGAAGCGCGCCCAAGAGCTCATCGGCGTCAACCAGGCGACCGCCGCCTTGTCCTCGCTGCACGAGCACATCACCTCCAAGCGGTCCCGCAATGTCCCCATCGTGTCCCTGGAGCCGGTCATGCTCCTGCTGGTCGAGCTGTCCGTCGAGCAGAAGAAGGGAAAGGTGGCCAAGGATGCCCTGTACCAGTACAAGAACATCGCCCAGAACACCAACGTCGGCACCATAGAGCTGGTGCTGAAGAAGTTCATCGAGCTGGCCGCCGAGAAGGTGACCGCGGCCCAGCAGAAGGCCGACGAAGTCCAGTCCACCATCGAGGCTACCGCGGCTACCGCTAATGTTGACGACCTGGAGGCCTCCGAGACCCCGGAATCCATCCTGCTGGCCACCGTCTCGGGCGAGCAGTCCCGCGACCGCACCGACCGCGCCATCGTGACCCCGTGGCTCAAGTTTCTGTGGGAGGCGTACCGGACGGTGCTGGACATTCTCCGCAACAACGCGCGGCTGGAGCTCCTCTACCAGAGCACCGCGATGCAGGCGTTCGACTTCTGCCTGAAGTATGCCAGGAAGACCGAATTCCGCCGCCTCTGCGAGCTGCTGCGCAACCATGTCCAGACCGCGGCCAAGTACTCCACTCAGATGCATGCCATCAACCTGAACGAGCCGGACACCTTGCAGCGCCATCTCGAAACCCGCTTCCAGCAGCTCAACGTCGCCGTCGAGCTGGAACTCTGGCAGGAGGCGTTCCGCAGCGTCGAGGACATCCACACGCTGCTGAACCTCAGCAAGCGTCCTCCCAAGAACATCATGATGGCCAACTACTACGAGAAGCTGACGCGGATCTTCCTCGTCGGCGAGAACTACCTGTTCCACGCTGCGGCCTGGGCGCGCTACTACAACCTGCTTCGGCAGTCGGCCGCCCTTGTTGCCGCCGGCAGCAAGAAGGCGGACAACCCCCCCACCACGGACGCTGATCTCCAGAAGGCTGCCTCTTTTGTGCTCCTGTCGGCGCTCTCGATTCCCGTTATCAGTACCTCGAGGTCCCGCGGCGCCATGGTAGATTTCGACGAGGCCAAGAAGAACAGGAACTCGCGCCTTACGCACCTGCTCGGCATGTCTCAGGCGCCGACGCGCGCCGCCCTCTTCCGGGACGCGCTCTCCAAGTCTCTGCTGCGGCGTGCCCGCCCTGAGATCCGCGACCTGTACAACATCCTCGAGGTGGATTTCCACCCGCTCTCTATCTGCCAGAAGATCTCCCCCATCCTCACGCAGATCGGCGAGGACGCCGAAATGCAGAGGTACATCGCCCCCCTGCAGCAGGTCATCCTCACGCGCCTCTTCCAGCAGCTGTCGCAGGTCTACGAGACCGTGGATCTCGACTTCGTCGAGAGCCTGGCCAAGTTCCCCGAGCCTTTCCAGGTGGCCCGCGCCACCGTCGAGAAGTTCATCATGAACGGCAACAAGAAGGGCGACCTCGCCATCCGGATGGACCACGCCACGGGCGTCCTGAGCTTCGACACGGACATCTTTTCTTCGGCCAAGGCCGTCCACGGCGGATCGGCTGCGGGCTCCGCCGAGAGCGAGACCGGATCCGTCCAGCGGCTGCAGAGCACGCCTTCCGAGATCGTGCGGTCCCAGCTCAGCCGGCTCGCCAAGTCCCTGTTCACGACGTGCTACTACACCGACGCCTCGTTCAATGTGGCCCGCATCGAGGCTCGCGATGCGGCGCTGGCGCGTGCCAAGGCCGGCGCCGAGCAGGAGCGCCGTGATATCCTGGCCCGTAAGGACGTCATCCAGAAGCGCAAGGAGGAAGCCTCGGAACTGCAAGCCAAGCGCGAGAAGGAGAACGCGAAGATTAAGAAGATTCGCGAGCAGGCTTTGCAGGAAGCCGAGCTTCAACGCCAGCTGCAGGAGCAGAAAGAGCGCGAGCAGAAGCGGCTCGAGAAGGAGCGCCAGCAGATCCGGCAGGCAGAGGTCGAAAACATGATCAAGGACCTGAGGCTCGGGCCCAGGGCTCTCGAGCTCGGCGGCCCCGACGACCTCGCCAACCTCGACCCGGCGAAGCTTCGGGAGATGAAGGTCGCGCAGCTCGAGCGCGAGAAGAACGACGTCAATGAGAAGCTGCGGATCACTGCGAAGCGCATCGACCACCTCGAGCGCGCCTACCGAAAGGAGGAGGTCAAGAAGCTCGGCGAGGACTACGCCGAGCAGCAGAAGAAGGACAGGGTCGCCTACGAGACGCTCAAGGAGGAGACGCTCAAGGAGGCGCAGGAGAAGCACAAGGAGAGCGTGGAACTCAAGCACCGCCTCAGCCGCCTCATGCCGTACTACGAGGAGTTCCGGTCTTCGCTGCACGAGCGCCGGCGCGACGAATTTGAGAAGCGCCGTCGCGACGCCGAGCGGGAACTGGAGAAGCAGATCGCGGCGCGCAAGAAGGAGTACCGCGAGAACAAGCTGCGCGAGAAGAGGCAGCGCGAGGAAGAAGAGAGGCAGCTGCGGGAGGCCGAGGAGCGCGCCGCGAAGGAGAAGGAGGAGCGGGAGAGGCGCGAGGAGGCGAGGAAGGAAGAGATGGCCAAGCAGAAGGCGCAGCGCGAGAAGGAGCGACAGGAGACTCTGGAGAAGGCGGCGCTCCAGCTCCGCCGCGAGGAGGAGGCGCTGGCGAGGAGGAAGGCCGAGAGGGAGAAGCCTGTGCCCGTGCGGCGCGAGGTCCTACCGGAGCGTGCGGAGCGGCCGGAGCGGTCGGAGCGTCCCGAACGGTCGGAGCGTCCGTCGGAGGCTGGTGGCGCCGAACCGCGGAGGCCCATCCTGAACCTCCCGGGCGCCGGAAAGTGGCGGGAACGGGAGAGCTCGCGGAATGCCTCTGGCGAGGCCGTCGCGCCGCCGGCGCGGACTGCCACACCCATGGAGCGGACCGAATCCAACGACCGGCCGGCTCCCGCTGGTGGTGCTGCCGCTGCCGGCGGACCGCCGCGCCTGAACCTGGCGGGTGGGAACAAGCCCTCGTGGAGAGAGCGGGAGGCGGCCAGGATTGCCAGTGGCGGCGCCCCCGCGCACGCAGACGTGCCCAAGGAAGGCCCGCCGCCGCGGTCCTTCTCCGGTCGTGGCCCGCCCATGACCCGGACGGACTCGGGCAGGGGCGAGAACGGCCGAGATGGCTCGCCGGCGCCTCCGAAGGAGCCGTTGACGGCGTCTGGGGCACCCGGCAAATACGTACCAAAGTGGCGGCGCGAGGGTGGCAACTAAGAGCGGATGAATACGGACACCAACCAGTCGCTCTCGGGAGGGTCACGGGGGCACCGCACTGGCGTTCGGGGCATGTTTCCTTTTGCTCGTTTTCCCTTCCTTCTGTCGGTCAGGCCTGACGCGAGGTTCTATGTACTTTATTCACCACCACCCACACCAAACCGGGCCCGCTCGAGGGCTCTCCTAGGAGGCAAGGCGGCAGCTACTGCTTGTGGAGATCGCTAGAATGGAACGGAACACGCGCGGACCCCATCCTTATGCAGACGAGACGCCCGCTACGCTAGCTGCTCGGCTTATGTCATGTTTAACAGGACGAGGATGAACTGAGTACTAGGTGACTACACTACCTGAGCCGACGGTCGTGCAGCCGACTTTTGTGCCTTTCCACCCAGACTTACCTAGCTCGGGCTCTCACCTAAACAGAATCGTGTCGCGCTCCCGAAGAACGAGCCTGCGTCCGCTCCCGCCTCGCAGGCGGTCGAAGGGAGAGAGGATAGATGGATATTCGCCGCCAGCCGTACCAGACAGGCAAGGCAGATAGTCGCCGCCTCCCGATGATACATACGATGGGTAAATGGCCCCCGGCGCGGGTGTTACTGAGTGAGGTATGTAGGGAGGTACATGGGCAGTGTGCGCGGGATGCCGTTTCTATTCTTTGCCTCCTATCGCCCTTTCGCATGCGTCGAGCATCTTAGGCTGATCTCGGTTTGATGAGGAGTGACGTTCTGGGCCCCGTGGCCGCCTACGGCGCCCCCCCATCTCCCGGGCTCCTTACTTACCCCTACTTCTACCGGGTTTTGCCCTCGCCACAACCCCATTCGTTGTTGCATGCGTGTTGTCGTGCGTGTTGGTGTTTTTTTCTGTTTTTCGTAGTTCTGTTTCGTTTCGCTAGTACGACTCGTCCGCGCACCTTCTTCAGAGTGGCGAGCGTGCGCACGAGCATCGGAACGAGGCACCCCCTCGAACGGAGAGGAGACGTAGACTAGGACATCTCCAGCTTCTTTCTGTATTCATATTCGTCGGTCCGTCTACTCTACTTCTCTCTGTGCAGAATACGGAGTACGCCCGTCTCCTCTTCGCCATGTCTCCCCTGCCGGCGTCGCTGGCCTCGCTCGTCCTGCTCGCCTGCGCCTCGTTGCTGTGTCCCTCGCTGGCCGGCGCCGACTCACCACCACCACCTCCACCGTCGCCATCTCTATCGTCACCACCTTCACCCCCACCTCCACCTCCACCTCCACCTCCACCGTCACCAACGCCACCACCACCGCCAGCGCCAGCGCTGCTGCCGGCGGCGGACGAGTCCAAGTGCGACTGCTTCGTGTCGAACGGGTCGGACGCGGCGTACTTCTCGCACCACAAGTTCTTCGACTTCCGGTCGCTGGGCCAGTTCCAGGGCACGCCGGGGCTGCTGGCGGACGCGGGGGCGACGACGAACGCGGGGCCGTCGAGCGCGTACTTCGACAACAGCACGTGGGCGTCGTTCTGGGAGATCCAGACGTGGAACAACAGCGACTCGCTCGGGGTGGCGGGGGCGGCGGCGGGGGGCTCGAACTCGAGCGTGCTGCGGATCAACACGCGCAACAACGTGTACATCGAGGGAAACGGCGACGACGGCGGAGGCGGGCCGGCAACGTGGCTGACGCTGCGCACGGCGCGGCAGGCGCAGTTCCAGTCGGCGGCGGAGATCGTGACGACCAACGACAGCTTCCGATACGTGTCGATGCGCATGCTGGCGCGCACGGAGGGGGCGGCGGGCGGGTGCACGGCCATGTTCACGTACCGGCCGGGCGACGGGGGAGACAACAGCAGCAGCGTGCAGGAGGCGGACCTAGAGGTGCTGACCAAGTACCCTCCGAACCAGGTGCAGTGCACCAACCAGCCGGCGCTGGACGGCCGCGGGCAGCTGATGGCGGCGGCGACGCAGAACGTGACGCTGCCGGGCGACCGGTCGTGGACGAGCTGGGCGGTGTACCGGCTGGACTGGACGCCGCGGCAGAGCACGTGGTACGTGGACGGCGAGCCGCTGGCCAGCATCGCCTTCCAGGTGCCGCGCGACGCCAGCCGCATCCATGTCAACGCCTGGAGCGACGGCAGCACCTGGACCGGCGCCATGCCCCTACGCTCCGAGGCCCGCCTGCAGATCCAGTGGTGGGAGCTGCTGTACAACTCGACTTCTTCTGCTCCGTCCGGCGACGTCTGCCACGCCGTCTGCAGCGTCGATGCCGCTAACGCCACCGCCGGCCGCCCCGTCCTGGTCTCCGACAGCCGCGCCCCTGGCAGCCTGCTGCGCCGGAGCCGCGACGGGCTCGCCGCCTGGATCCCCCCCGCGCTCGTCTCGGCCCTGCTCCTGTCGCCCGCCCTGTGATGGCAGTATGAAGTAGATGGATCTTCTCTTGATTTAAACTCTATCGTGTACGATACCGTACCTGTAGCCTTTAGACAGTCTACCTATAGACAGACCAGACCGTCGTCATGTTCCTAATCCCTCTAGTCGGAGTCGTTGGGCGTCGTCTCGTCCTCCTCCGAATCTTGCCACATATAACAGCGAACGCGCGTAGGCAGTAAGATCGGAGCCTCTAGCATGTCGTCAATTGATTATGTCAGACGAAGAGAGGAAGACTGCAAGATGCCAGGCTGCTAGGAAAATAACCGTGGGCGCGCACTTACCTCACTACGGTAGATCCACGTCACGTAACATTCCCTCCCCCCCTCCCCCTTTTGAAAATTATGGTGTTCGCACCAAAACTACCTAAGAAAAGGCGTCGTTCTCTGTGAATCACTTCTGCAGTGCGAGTGTCCTCCATCGTCAACATCCCAGGGTGAATACCGTCCTCCTTACCTACCACGCACGATGCTTGGGCGGTGCATCTCGATTATCCGCAAGTAAGCTCGCAACCGGGCTCGCAGCCCAGGGTTCGATGCTACGCGGAGCGCATTGGCAACTTGTTTCGCAGCGAGCGTCGCCTGCAGACATGCGTAGCGCAGACCGTCGGCAGCGTCACTCGCCTCGGAGACGGGGGACGTCCCGTCTCGATGAGTACCGAACACCGCCTCGGAGAGCCACCATCACGGTGATATTGTGCAGCATGGGAAGGGGCACCGTCGAATTTCTCCATCATGTCGGTGGCGTGATGCGGCGACATGACTGTGGAGCGTATATTGACGATCTGCCGGCGCATGTTGCTTGCAGACGACGATAGCGAGTCGATCTTCGGCCACTGTCGGACTACGTCTATCTAGGCGTCCATGTGGATGAGGGCATCATCTGCCATCGGGGCGGCAACAAACTTACGCTCCATCGCATTTGCGACCGTCTTCTGCGCTCCGAGTCTTGCCCTTCTTGCCCTCGTCTCCGTCTTCCTTGCCCTCCTACATCCCCGTCCCAGACATCGTCGGCGTCGGCATCGGCAGAGCACCCCGCTGAAGACGGGGTATGCATAGCCGAGCGTGACCGCTTTCGCTTTAGGTAAGGGGTTTCGCCGTAACGGGACCGGGAGCTGCTCTCCGCTGAGAGAAGCGCCGGCGCGTACGTGATCTCGTCGCTCGCGCGTGGGAACGGCCCGCCGTGTCTAGAGCGAAACGGCTCCGGTCAAAGGCGCTGCCAGCGATAACCTGGCAGGCCGCGAGGGCCGCGCGACCATCCACGCCCCAATATGGCAGCTCTAGCGTGCTGAAGGCCAATCAGCTCGGCGGCGACAGCCTCGTGAACCGCCGCCGACGTGGAGGAACTGAACGCAGTCGTTGTTGTATACGTAGTTGTTGGGAGGGCGGTGTCACCATATCGGCCAAAAAGTGATTGACGACCGAAATCGCGCGGGCTCAATAGGCTGGCTATCGATAGGCCATAGAGGGAGTTGGAATGCATATGTCTTCATGCCACAAACCCTCGTTCTTGACACGTTAATAGACTGAGACGTTAGCACAACTGACGTCAAGGGCAACGAACCCTACTGTCTGCACCGTACGTACCTGTATCAGGGCCTTGTCGGCTATTCTTAGGGGCCGTCGCTCTTTAAGATCCGCAAGGCTGCAGGAAAGGCTGCAGGAATAGACGCAAAAAGGCGTACGTACTAACAGCCAGCCAGCCTGGAGCCTTTCGAGATCACGTCACGGGAGCATATGGCGTGCGCCGGAGACGGCGGAGAGGCCTGCGAAACCCGAATGGTGAATTCAATATGAAGAAGAAAAAAAGAGAAAGAAGAAGAAGAGAAGCCAGAAGGAGCGGAGGCTTAAATTGGTCCATGCCATGGGGACACGTGCTGGGCCAGCCAGAGCTGGGCAGGGCTAGGCCGTGACAAGACCGATGCCCTCCCTCATAGAAGAGTTAGAGAAGAATTCCTAGGCACGCGAACAAGTCACATTCACTTTTCTTCATCTTCCTCTTTTCCTTCCTCGTCCTCTTTTTCCTTCTTTCCTTGTTACTTTTCGGGAAAAAACTTACAGGTTCCTTACTCAATACATGCATAGACTTACCAGTTAGCCGGTCTGCTGCACCCCGCCGCTTCGGGAAAACACCTTGCCTGCGTCGCGTTTCGGGAGCGCCGATCGCCCACGCAGTCCAATACGACTTCGAGCCGGCCGGCCGGCACGGACGGGGAAGAAATCGAGGATCGGCAGCTGTTCTCTTCACCCCTTGTGCTTGTGCGTGTGTTAGAGCTTGAAACCCACCCGTATGCAAATGTGGCTGAATGAAGAACGTTCTCCTCTCTTGCTTTTTTTTTTCTCCGCTTCCATCCTTTCTGTCCTGTATTTCCTCCCGTCCAATTGAGGGTACCTATATATAGGTACGTACGTAGGTATGTACACATCAGCGTATGGAATGTAGGAAATAAGAGATGCAAATAGTCCAACGTCTCCCCAGCCTCGCCATATTCCAATACGTGTTCTATATAAATTTTTCCTCCTTCCAGAAAGAAGAAAGGAAACTCCCACACGTCCAGCCCTGGTCCGCGGGCGATCACACTCTTTATGCCCCTCCCGCCGGCTCAGCCAGCCCCAGCCTGATCGTCCCGTCCAGATCTTGACCGACAGGCTCGACGACCTGTTTGCCACCCCCTTCTACTATCTTACCTTACTCAGTATCTGCTAAGGTGTCCATTTACGTAGAGTTCCCTGTTGTCTTGTTCTTCCGGCCAAATCTGTCCCCTTCGGGCCGGAAGGCTTTCTCCTCGCTGCACCATCCGCGGGACGATCAACCACTTCCTACCCCAGACGATGGATATTTCAACGCATGCGGTAACGGTATCAGCCAGCAGACGCGGATCCCGGGACGGAGGAGGCCGTTTGGAGATGTTCGATTCAAATCCACCCGGCCTGGGTACTGGGTATGTAGCTACCGCCGTACACGTAGCCCATCCTCTTCTTATATATTTCTATCTCTCCCCTCCCTCCCTCCCTCCCTCTTTGTTTATCCATTCAAACACAAAAACCTTGCCAAGACTTCGTCCAGACCTCTCCTATATATCTAGCAACACAACAGCTTGGTCTACCTTCGATATACGCTCCCTATAGACGCCGTCCAATGCCGCGGAGGCGCGAAGACAGACGACCGGAGACGCCTCGAGATCACGCCATCCCCGACCAGCTAGAGGCATGAAACGCCGCCGGTCTTCCCCCTCCGCCACCTCGGCGATCATGCTGCTCCTCGCCGCTGCAGCGGCAGCGGCGCCGTGGCCGTCCTCGTCCGCCGGCAGCGACCCCCGAGGAGGGGGGGAAGGAGGAGGGGGAAACAACCAGGGTGGTAACCAGAGTGGTGGCGGCGGGGCAGCCACGGCGTGCCCCCGGCTGCACATCCTGGCAGCGCGCGAGACGACGGCGGCGCCCGGGTTCGGGTCGGCGCAGACGCTCGTGCAGCTGGTGCAAGACGCGTTCCCGGGCACGACGGCGGAGGCGATCGCGTACCCGGCGGCGGGCAACGACGATGCGGCGTACGCGCGCAGCGTCGGAGCGGGAGTGGTGGAGGTGATGGCGCAGCTGTCGCTGTTCGCGGTGCAGTGCCCGGACACGCTGCTGGTGCTGCACGGCTACTCGCAGGGCGGCCAGATCATGGACGACGCCTTCTGCGGCGGGCCTGACGGCAGCAGCCTCCCCACCCTGACGCCGTCGCTGGTGCAGCCCGCCATCGGCGCCCGGGTGGCCGCCATCGTCATGATGGGCAATCCGCGCCACGTGCTGGGCCTGCCCTACAATGTGGGCAACGCCACCGGGCCTGGCGTACGTTCCTCCCCTCCCCCCTTTTTCCCCCTCTCCTTTCTCGCCCCGTGCCCGCCCGCCCGCCGACTGACAAGACACAGTTTGCCGCGCGGCCCAGCAACTTCAGCTGCCCGCTGTACCAGGACCGCATGCAGTCGTACTGCGACTCGCCGGACCCGTTTTGCTCCAACGGCACCGACGCCCAGTTCCACCAGGGCTACGGCAAACGCAACGGCACGCAGGCCCTCCAGTTCGTCAAGAGCAGGCTGCAGGGGCTGTTTGGCGTGCAGGCGAGATCGTAGATGAGAGAGCCAGGAGACCTAATCTCTAATTCGACAAGGGGGTAATACCAAAATACCAAGGAAAAGGAGATAGATGAGGAGAAGGGGATAGGTAGCGATGACGGGCTGGGACCTGATGAATAATGCGGAGGGAGGACGGTCGGTATATGCGGTATGATGCATTTGTACGTGACATGCCCTCCGCGTGGATGGGAAGAGAGGAAGAGAAAGAAGACAGACATAAAGAGTTCTCCTACTCCCAGGACAACATAGAGAAAATTAGAGAAAATATATATGTGTATAGCGTCAGTGGTAGCCGTAGGGGTTGGGGGCCGGGTCCGGGTACAGCTCGGAGCGGGTGGAGGCGTAGGTCTTCTCGACGCGGCCCAGGAGCGAGCGGATCCAGAGCTGGGTGGGCACGTCGGCGAAGTCGTACGCGATGCGCATGGCGAAGCCGACGCGGTAGGGGCCCATGACGCCGTCCATGACGTTCTCGAGGCCGCGGTAGATGTTGCGGGCGAAGACGCGGTTGCTGTGGTCGTACGGCGCCTCGTCCTGCTCGTCACGGCACTGGTTCAGGCACTCCTGCACGATCAGCATCGAGGCCCAGAAGCCGAGATGCACCGCCCCGACCCAGCTGTTGTCGAACTGCAGCACCGTCGCGTACGGCGAGGCCGGGTCCCGCGACGGCACCTCCGCCACCCCGCCCAGCGAGCCCCTGAAGCGCGCCCGCCAGGCCAGAAACTCCTCGCGCAGGCGGGTGCCGAACCGCCGCACGAAGGCCACCTGCGCGTCGTCGACTGGCATGCCGTGCTTGCGAGCTTGCAGGAGGGTGAAGCCCGCGCGCAGCACGCTGGGCACGCGCGCCAGCAGGAGCAGGTACACGTCCAGCATCGACAGGAAGCGCCGGTGCACCGCGGTCGAGCCCAGAAACGCCGTCCCGGCGGCGGCACCGGCGGCACCGGAGGCACCGGCGGCAGGTATGCTCGCGTCTCCTCCCTCCAGCGGCTGGGCCATGACGCGCTGCCACTTCTTCTTGGCCAGGAAGCACTCCTGCAAGGTGAACAGGGAATGCATGATCTGCATCCGGGGTTACTATTCGCTGCGCCTGTTGCCCGTGCCACAAAAAACGGAGGGGTACGAACGATGATGGAGCGGAAGGAAAAGAACATGGACCGGTCCCAGTCGTCCGCGTAGGCGTCGGGGCCGCGCTGCTGCATGAGCACGGCGACGCCACGGGCGTGCTGCATCCAGCTCTCCGCGCCGGACGTGTCCGCGAAGAGCTTGGCGTTGGGTGGACGGTCAGCCGGGGGGTATATGGGCGGGTAGGGATCGCGGGGCTCCAGTGGGACGCACCTCGTACATGCACAGGATCATGCTGGAGCACAGCGTCTCGGACGAGCGCCACTCGTCGCGGTGGTTGAGCGCCCGCTGCAGCGCGGCCAGCGACTGGCCGTAGATGCGGCGGCTCTCGCCGATGAGCGCCTCGTCGCCGCGCGACCGCGCCAGGATGTGCATGGCCAGCGCGCACGTGGCGCTGTCCAGCGTGACGCGCCGGCCCAGGTACGCCGGCACCCGCGCGAACCACGTGCCGTAGAAGGCCGTGTCGCTGCGGTCCGCCAGCCGGTCCACGTACAGGTTCTCCACCATCGCCCCCACGAACGCCGCCCGGTCGTCCGACGGCATCGCCGGAATGGGCGTAAACCGGGAGCTGGAGCTGGAGCCGGAGCCGGAGCCGGGGATGCATTCGCCCTCGCCCGCCGGCAGCGACGACGCCGACCCGGGCCCGGGCCGGGCGCCCCAGTCCCAGATCGTCGGAGTCCCGCCGCTACAGCTGCCGCCGGCCTCTGGCTCCCCCTCCCCCTCCCCGTCCCGGCCTCCGTCCGCGCCCCTGTCCGCGCCCCCGTCCGCGCCTCCGTCCGCGCCTCCGTCCGGGGCGCCGCCCCGTCTGCGTCGCCGCACCTGGTGCTTGCCGGCCACGAACTTCAGCGAACGGTCGAACCCGGGGCACTCGGTCCCGTACTTGGCGCAGTTGCCACACCCCGGCCGCGCCTCGTCGCAGCGCACCCGCCGCCGCACGCAGAGCAGGCAGCCCTGGCTGCGGGGGACGCCCACCATCTTGGGAGAATTCGAAGTAGGTACCGGTGGACACTTGCCTACTGGTAGTTGTCCGCCATATCGCGTCGGAGGAGGAGAGGCAGGAGAGATGCCGGAGTGGCAACAGCTTTTCCACGTCCGCAGCCCGCAGCTGCTGCCTGGCAGATCAGCTGAGTCGGCTCACCGACAAGTCGATCAAAACGGAGGCGCAGCCCCTCGGCCACGCGATCGTCATTGGCGCCCCACCCCAGCCTCACCTCGCACACCTCGCAACGGCAGGCGCCGGCCGGCCGCCAACTGAAAGGGCCCCATAGTTGTTGTATCCGCCTGAGGAAAGTGCGGTCGTTCGGGTTCACTCCGCTACAAGACTGCGGTGGCCTTGTATTATATACCCAGGTGCTCTCTGGCCGTACACAAGCAATTCGAATGCACCTCTTGCTGGCCTCGCGGACTTGATCCGGAGACGCAGGCTTAATACCGAGGAGACCTTCCCCGCGTGCCCGCCTCCCTATCCTGTCCTTACCGTTTGAGGGAACGTCAGAAGATAGCCTTCCTGGAGGCCGTCAAGGTACCATATCCCAATCCCAGCCATTGGGCCAGCAGACGTCAAGAAGGAAAAGGCGAAGAACCTAGCCCGAGTCTACTGTAAGTATTCAACGACTGCACTGTCCGTGGGGACAAAAAAAACTATACATGATATGGATGAATCCTTCCCCCCCTGTTGCCGTTGGTACACTGCGCTGATGTACCTTACCCGACCGCGCCCAGCGACTCCTCGTCCTCGTACACCCACGCGGGAACGCGGACGTTGCGCGACTTCCTCGAGGGAACCTCGCAGTCTTGTGGCCTTGGGCTGTCAGACCGGCTACCTATTTACCTCCTAGGTCGTCCGCCTCGAGGGATACGAGGAAAGGAAGGAGACGAGGCAGGTATTACCAACCAACCACTAGGGAAGAAAACCAAGGAAGAAGAGCCTAGGGGGGGGGGGGGACGCGCACGCACGCACGCGGCTCACCGACTGTTCGGGGACGTCTTTTTTTTTCTTGCCAAGAAACCAAGAAAAGCGAAGCAGCAGCCCGGGCTAGCGAAAGTAAGCAGGTACCTTCCGACGGGAAGAGCAAGCAACGCAGGCCGCTAGAAACAAACACTTAAAAAAGAAGAGGCCCGCGGTTACAGATAAAATGGCAGGTACCTACTTAGGTCCCTGGATCTAGGTAGTGTACGAGGGCTGTAGTCCGTCCCGTGCCCCCCTCCCCCCACCCATCTACCGGCTGGCCGGCTTTCTTCTCAGCTTTCATATAGAATAAAATACCTACCCATCTACCTGTGGGCGAGTGTAGGTACGTTCGGCCAGCCGGTGAGCGGCCAAGATAAAACCGGCAGGCAACGCTAGGCACTTATGTAATATGCCCGGGGGAGGCAGACCCGACCGTCGTCTTTTCCCGTAGGTCTAGGTATATACTTAGACATAGTTGGATGGATCTAGTGTGTGCGAGTTTGTGAGCCGGGAAGGAAGAGAAGGGGGACGGGCCCTGAAAATCTCCTCCCGCTGCCCTGCTCTGCCCTGTTTTGGTGACACCGTGTCGGTGCACACCGACTGGCCCCGAGCCGCCTTGCTTTTTCTTCTCCCCTCCTCCTTCTCCTCCTCTTCCTCTTCGTGTTAGTTAGGTACCTAGGTATGGCGGGGTCGGTGCTGCGGTAAGCGCGGGTAGGGGCATCGTAGGGCAGGCGCATGCCTAGTGCGGCAGCACAGCAGCAACAGCAGCAGGCAATAGTCTGTCTCTCTCCCTCCTCGGCAGTCCGGCCTCGCTGTGCGACCGTGCCGGCGACCGTGCCGGCGACCGTTTCGTGTTCCCTGCCCGTCCTCTCGCTCTCCGCACGCGGGTGGACTCGACCGCTACCAATTTCCGTTTTAAGATAAGAAAGAGAGGAAAAAAGAAGGGTTCGGCCTGCTGGCGGTGACGAACTTTCCGAGGCAGCAAGTACACGCTAAAACAGTAGCTGCGTCACTGCCACGCAGTCACGGGGGGGATGCACTGGGTACCCCTGGACGCGTGCTCAGTACTCGTAGATAAGGAGAAGAAAAGAGCATCCTTGTGTTCCTGTCTAGACGGGGAGACGGGGAGACGGGGAGAAAGTAGCGTTAAGTGAGGATCGACAGGTCAGATCGGATCCCCGCATGTTGTTGCTTTGACGATGAGATGCACGGAACTTATCTCTCTCGTCAGGTAAGAGGCAGAATAAGGAAAAGGACGGGGAGTGAGATGGACGGAGTGGAGGAAGAGTCAGTAGGGACAGTCAGTAGGGACAGTCAGTAGGGACAGTCAGTAGGGACAGTCAGTAGGAACAGTCAGTAAGGACAGTCAGTAGGGACAGTCAATAGCGCATCGTGCTGGTTCTATATTTTATTGCATTTTATATCTTTTTCATGCTGCGAGGAGAGACGAACGTGGCGTGGTGGAGCCCATTTTTCTAGGGGCAAGAGCATTCCGTAAAGTTGCATCGAGCACTTACCTATGTTCCCACGGCGGCACGGTCTGGGGGCGGGCTGGGTGGCGCCTCCGGGCAGGGAGGGAATAGAAAGAAAGCGGGAGGATATAAGATTGTCGAACCAAATGACCCGCATGCTTCATCGGTGGGATGGAGATGAGATGGGAGGGAATGCCGCAGTGCATAACGGGACAAATGAAGATAAAGCTTCCGAGTCGCGGAGAGAGCCTCTTTCCCATGCCAAGAGATGCAAACCAACGGAAACCAGCGGGTCCTGTTTCGTAGCGCAACAGCAGTTTTAGGGCTAGCACGCTCCCCCGCGCTGTTCGCCCTAGACGGTGCTGGGCTAGTGCCGGACAAGGAGAGCACGCAAGCGGCCTAAAATTAGGGAGGGCAGATCATCGCTGGATTGCTGTTGCTGGCCGGCTGGTCGGGCGATGGACGCGACTCTGCTGCGACAGCGTCTCGACGACGGCGGAAACAGCCAATCTCTTGGCGGCGCGGTCGGAGAGGAACGAGTGGATGAGAGGGAAAGGCCCGGAGATCCGCGGTGACGAAATACGGGGGTGCATACAGGTACAGAATGTATATACATAGCTGACCGACCGACCGACTTTACTGATAGGCTACGAAGTCTTCTCCGACGGCTAGTGCGCGAGTCAATGGCCGGTGTCAGGGTTACCAGCGCAGTGGAAGGCATAAATTCGCATTAAGTTCGGCGGAGCATAGAACCGTTCGTCCTCCTGCTGGGTGGGTAGCAGCAAGTCGCCGTGCTGACCACCGTTCCTGTCACGACAGTTCCCTGCTGAGCAGCGGCTGTGCGACGCGCCGTCGGGGAAGGGTTCTCGTCACGACGGACGGCACGCTTTCCAGCGACCAGTAGCGTTGGAGAGAACGAAGAGAGGATATCCTTGATCAGGCCATGCGTAGCCCATACAAGTAAGAGGCTGACCGACTCGCTTAGCTGGCTGGGCGGGGTGGAAAGTGGAAAGGGAAGAAAAGGTGAGCGCGAAGAGTGATCCGACTCCTGGGCCTGGCTCGAGCCTCTTCTCCGTTGGCCGTTTTAGGGGTCTCCAGGGGGCCTCTCTAGCTGCCTGCATGCAAGGCGACGTGCTGTGGGCTGGGCTCGTGCATTCGCGTATTCGCGCGTGCTCGATGTGTTTTGAGTGCGGCCGCCCCACCAGCCAGCACAAGTCGGCACGTAAGTAGGTATTTCGGCGTGCTTGCTTCTTCTGCCCGGCTACTGCCAGGCTTTTCTGCCAGCAATTCCGCCGTCAGCAACACGCTCCAGGCAAGCAGTGCCCGTCCATGCTTCGGTCCATCGACTGACTCGCGACGGCCTTAGACGGTCCAGGTGAGGGGACCGACGGAGGCCGGGCCAGCCCTGCTCTGCCCTCCGTGATCTGACTTCATGTCTAAGAAAATTCGGCGATGCTCGGCTTGTGGCCCACCGTGCTACACGGACTTAGTTCTCGTGCTTCCATTTGCGCGATCCGTTCGTTCATGCCCGCGGGGCTGGCCCGGCCGTAGCTGGACACTTGGTAGCTCCGCCCTTTGCTTTTGGGCAATTTCCCTTGGACGGCCTGATCGGTGCCTCCGAGCAGTGACGGGCAAGCGAAGTGACTCAATCAAAGGGCAGGGCTGTCCGGTGGGCCGGTACGCCTGTCTTGCCTTCTGTCGTCCATGGATGTTTTCCTCCTCGCTTTGTGTCGTGTCCACTGTAGTCTGTAAGCAAGGGGGATACGGAGTATATCTGCGGAGCACAAGTAGTGCGCATCGCAAGATATTACGCACACCTGGGTACATCAGTCGGTAGTCTCGATTAGGAGCTACTACTGCACTGTCATATCCAAGGTCCTCCGCAAGGGGGTGGGCAAATCTCGCCATGGGCAGCAGGGACATGCATCCTCATATTGGCATGCTGCTGCCGCCACCGCCGCCGCCGCTGGTTGGCCACTTATCAGCGCTTCCGGTTCGCTCCTCGTTACAGCCAATCCGTGCCGGGCACTCCAGTCGCGGGATGGGCTACCACTTTCTGCTGCGTGCATTCTTTCTGCTTTCTCCTGCATTCCAGACGCAGGCCGCGGGGGTTTTGCGGTGGTGCCCACGGTGCCCTACCAACTGATAGGGAAGCGTGGGGAGGGGGAAAAAAGGGG
This sequence comes from Barbatosphaeria neglecta, assembly GCA_022813145.1. Taxonomy (NCBI): domain Eukaryota; kingdom Fungi; phylum Ascomycota; class Sordariomycetes; order Barbatosphaeriales; family Barbatosphaeriaceae; genus Barbatosphaeria; species Barbatosphaeria neglecta. Next base: position 124,221 of record JAKLNC010000054.1, read on the forward strand.
CGAGCGAGTGGGCGGTCCGGCACCCGGCCTGTTTACCTCTACAAGCAAGCAGGGTTGTAGCCAATGCCCCGTAACGTAATTGGCTGCCCGTTGCGGACAGGCTGTGCCCGTGCTTTCTGTACGGGCGTGTTCTGCACTCCGTGCCGCGTATAATAGACAAACATGGAGGTACCAGGAAGGTAGGGAGAGGATGGAGGTACAGTCTGTAAGCACGCTGGCCCTTTCCCCTTACTGTCTTCATGGTGCATGCGATGGAAGGGGGCTGGGCAACTGGACAACTAAGACAATGCCCACCATAGCCGGGCGCTGAGAGGGGCTCCCAATACGGATTAGGAGACACGACACTACCAGAGCCTGCAACTCAGCGTCTCGTCGTGTCTTGCTTCTGGCTCCGTGGCTGTCCCCTACTGTCCGCTGCCGACCCCGTTGATTCGTTCGGGAGAAATAGGCATTAACGGCGAAGGGAGGGCGAGTATCTGTAAAGCCTCATGCGAACCGGGACCGAATTCTCGTAGAGGATGAGCCTTTCCCGGTCGAGCTGGCCATGGCCATGGCAGCACTCTGTATCGGTGGTCTCGCCGGCATGCAACAACACGGAAGGCGGGAGGGATTCCTCCTGCGCCGAGTGCCACAGTGCGTGCCGCGTCAACGTCCATCCCCATTCAAGCCCCCCCCCGCCCCTTGTCTAGCGCGACCTGGGTCAATGCTATCGAAGACCGATTTGGCCAATGGCGCCGGCCCTTGCTCCCTGCGGGCAAAAACATGGGCTCCAGTAAAAAACGGGGAGCTGCTTCGCTGCTTCGCTGCGTCGCTGCGTCGCCTTAAAAAACAAAGCACGTACCGGCTGCCGGCTTGGGCTCGAAATGCAGCCACGCGGCCGCATTTCGAGGGCCTCTCAATCAGAACGAGGAGACTTGCGAGCTGAAGGCACAGAAAAAATTACCCAAGAAGGAGCTGAGTTCTTGGCACCCAGCCCTGGGCAGATACCTACCACCCGGTAGGGCATGCTGCTCTTTCATCTCCGCCTGGGCCCGGTCTGCCTGCAATCCCGAGTTAGCAGGTAGTATCCTGCTCAGTCCAGGTGCAAGGTGAGGGAGAGTCTGGTGTGTCTGGGAAGGCTCGGTTCGAAGGATGCCACTCTTCCCCCGTCACGGACTTGCGCTAAGCGGGGGGGGGGGGGGGGGGCCCTCGAGGTAAGGTGTGGCCCCAGGACCCCAAAATGCCTTTCTTATTATAAAATTACAG
>JAKLNC010000054.1:125475-138526 GCA_022813145.1 Barbatosphaeria neglecta
CCCCCCCCCCCCCCCCCCCGCCCCCCCCGGGGGGGGGGCCCCCCCCCCCACGCGAGGTAAGGTGAGGCCCCTGGACCCCTACTTGCCTTGCTTCTTAGAAAAGTCCTGCTGAGTAGGATGAGGATTTGGCAGGCAATACGCGGTACAGCTCCAGAATATTTGATGCCGTAGGATAAAACGGAGCCTGTGGGATCGAAGACGTCCACGGAAAGAATGCCCCCAGTCCTGTTCTGGGAGCAATAAGGCGCCTTCCGCAGGGAGCTGCAGTGGCTTGATCGCGGTAACTACGGCGGTACCTTACCGCTCCAGGCAAGTACCCTGGCTGGGGCTAGGTGGCCCCTTCGCCGCGCCAGTGCCGTGACTTCTGGAGCTGACCCCCATCTGCAATCTCAGCGCCTGTTAGTGGCTAGTGCAGCTGTCGCCGCTGCGTGTTTGAATTTCGGCCCCCCCAAAAAGGGATTGCGGGCGCCCTATCTCCAAAACCTTCCATCCAAACTTCCCAAGCAACCCAGCACAACAGCCTCTCCCTTTCCTAGTCCTCCCTTTCCCCTTCTCCCCTCTCGTTCTGGCCCCTTCCCCCTGTTCCCCCAGATCCCATTACGGACTGCCGCGGTCTCCGTCTCCATTGACGTCCTTTTCTCTTTCCTGGCTTCTCGTCTTTCGTCCTCTCCCTCCACCTCCACCCCTTCCCTTTCTCCCTTGGTACTCTCTGTAGGTGCCTCAGTTTTCCGGACCTCGGAGCCTTCGTTCTCGTCGGCATCAGGTCTCCTTTCCCTTCCCTTTCATAATACGGGGTTCTCTCTTCTTTCATTTTGGCGTATCCTCTCCTCTCGGCTTTCCCTCCGCCCCTTGGCCCTCTCGTTGAGCCTTATTCGGCTCTACCTTTCAACCCAGCGCTTCCCAAAGCCGCCCTGCAAAAGGCACTGCTGACCAACGGGCGAGGCCACGTCGAAGCACAGCCGACCAACCGACCGATCTCCCTCCCATGTTGGCCGTCAACTAGATCACGGCGGGTGTTCCTCAGCGGAACTAGGATTCGCTGCCACGACATCCCTTTGGGCCAGCCGGGATTAAAAAAAAAACACCCCAAACCGACTTCGCAGAGACCGGATCACTCGTTCCACAGCATCACCCCCCTCCTCGGCCGCAGGCGTCCTTCGATTCCCTTTACCAACCGTCCACGATCGTTCCCTTTTTGCTTTATTATCCGTCGGTCTCTTGTTGTACACATTTTGGGTCTCCAGTTTCGACTTCAGGGTACCAGTCGAGTCTCCTCTTTGTTTTCATCGTCTGGTGAGTCTTCCTCTTCTCCCTCTTCGCTATCCAGCTTCGCCATCCTGCCACCCGCTAGTGGGCCGGGCACCATCTCGTGGCGATCACCATACGAGATGTCATGAATTTTCATCCCTCGGGCAAAAAGACCGTCAACCCCTGGCTTTACCGGCTTTAGTCTCGTTTATACTAACCATGCCGGTTTCACGTGCTTTAGCTGTTCGAGTTTTCGTTTCCCAGTCGGCCCTGCGTGATAGTTCTCGGCCTGTTTCGACTTAAATTTTCTGCCGGTTCACGCTACACCGCTCTATCTTCTTCTCGACCGAGCCTGAACGCAACCGAGGCTGTCCGACCTTATCCTGCGCCAGGATCGGAACGGGCAGACACAACATGGCTGCGCTGGTTCAATCCTACCCGCAACAATCCGGAACCGTCACGATGCTGCAGACACGGCCTGCCTCCGCTTCCCAGGCACAGGCCACGCAACAATACGTAGGGTCGCAGCCGCATCGGAACAGTTTCTACGGCACCCCTAGCGGGCTCGGAGGAGCTGGTGTCTATCGAGGCAACTCTGGCCCTATCGCCCCTTACGCATTCACAGCCACGCCTGGCTTAAATCCGAGCGCACAGTGGCAGCAGTCCCATGGGACCCCCCGAACCTCCTCGAGCCCGACAGTGCCTACGCTCCAGAGCTTCGAGCATAGTCACGCCGCTGGGCGGCAACGGTACCCGGGCACCGGCTCTACCCCGAACCTGCTGGAAGGCAACTCGTCCGCGGCTGGATATGCCACTGGTTCTCGGGACGACTCTTCTCTACCAGGAGGCCGGAGGACGGCCCCTGCGCCGCGACCCCTCTCTGCCTTCATGACGGGCTCAGCAACGCAAGTATCGCTTGCCCAAGCGACGCCTGTGAAGGTCTCTCCCGAGAGATACAGGCGGCCTGCTCCCCGCGCGGCCTCGGATGCTACCGGCGCCATTTCCCCCAGCACCCAGCTAGGTCAGCAGGCCCATTCCCACCATATGCAGGTTTCGACGCTACCACCGAGTTCCGGCATGACTCCGGCTGGCCACGTCGCCAACTCTCGCGGCATGTCCGAGCAAAACATGAACGGGAGCAAGAACAGAATGCATATGGCCAACCGGCCCAGCAGCTTTTACGGTGTCGTACCGGGCGCGGCGGCCGATGACATCCAGCTCTATCGTCAGTCGCACGACGATATGAAGAGGGTTCGGCGGCGAAGCATGCCCGCTTTGGATTCTGCCGATTATCCTAACTTCTTAGCCCCACACGCTTTCAAGCAGCCGGAAGAATCTCCCCGCTCAGGGCAATTGACGCTGCTAAAAGCCTCTGATAAGGAGCAAAAGTCGGCGTCAGCGCGCGTCGCCGCTGCTAACGGCTTCGCCGAGAACACGATGCACCGGAGAACCACGAGCAGCGATAGCGCGGTCTCGAGCCGCAGTAGCAGCAACTCGCGTCCCTCCTCGGTGAGCGCCCTTTCCCCGACCTTTTTTTTCCCTCGTCCCCTGCCCGCTCCCCTCTCCCTTCCCCTCTTCCCCTAGCATCCAAGCGCAGCTGCCGCTCGGTGGATTGCCCAATCACAGGTCAACCCTCGCCCTCTTTCACCGCTCGCTAACGCCAAACGTCGCATCCTGCTTATAGTCTGCCAACCGTAATGCCAGTGTGCCTACAACCCCCACTGGTAACAACCCCACCCCGCTTTCGCCAACCCCTGACCAAAAGGCCTCTAACAACCCAGATTCTCTGAGGCTGGTGAACGTCCCTCTGCGAACGTCTTCTACCGATGCGGCCGCCCGAGTTGCCAACCCTTCACCCTTGTCCAAACCGGTGACGATGGATGCAGATACTGACGATGCCGCCCCCACCCCTAACGCTGCCAACAAGGATGCATCTGCCTCGTCATCGACTGCGCCAGCCCCGTCTTCGGCTGCGAACCTTGCCCAGAGCCCTGCCGTCAGGCAGCTGTCGGCTATCAACCAGAAGGGCGGCAAGCTGAAGAGCAAGACGTCGCGTCTCCGACGCGCATTCTCGTTTGGCAGTGCGGCAGAGTTCCGCAAGGCTGGGGGTGCTGACGAGGATGGCACTGCAGGCGGTCCGGCTAAGCTCCACAAGGACCCGACCGCGGAGGATCTGTACAATGCGGAGCAAGCGCGGATTGCACAGAAGCAGGAGGAGGGCGGCATTGGGAACAGCATCTACGCCGGTGCCCGGATCTTCTCCAGTTCGACCGACAACCTCTCTATATCGTCCACGGCCTCGTCCGCCTCGATTATGATTCGAAAGATGGGCCGTGGCATGAAGAAAGGCACGCGATCTCTCGTTGGGCTTTTCCGACCAAAGTCGGTCATTGGCGTCCCCGCGGCCGATTTGCAGACCCCCGAAGCTAGCCAGGCAGCCGTGTCTATGATCACGGCAGAGGCGGAGCGGGAGCGCGTCAACGTCAACGCGGACGCGAATTCCCGGAACGGCGGGGGCACCGGCTTCCCCCGGCTGGAGAGGAATTCGATTGACGCGGCTAATGCACACGCGGCCACGACTGCTAGCACCGCGACGGCGGCTGCTGGAACCCCCAGTACAGCTGGTGTCACTCCCGCCACCAGTGCAACGACGACCAGTGCTTCTCCAGAGCGTCTAGGAAGTCCTGATACCGAGTCTTCTCAGAGAAAGAGCATTCTCGGTGGTGAGAAGGAGCGTGCCGAGGTGCTTGCCGCTGTCAGGAAGGGCATCCTCAAGAGTAAGTGCTTACCTTGCTGGAGGCGTCCGTAGTAGGTCATGCTGACACACTTCCCCCCTCCTTAGACACCAGTGGCTCCTCCAGCCCGTCTCGCGGCCCAGGGGAGGGTCGGAACGCAGGTTCTGACCTACCTGGCGTGCCCGCTATTACCGACTCCCCGGCCTCGAGCGCACCGAGCACCCCGAATGACGATGCCCAGGGACACAAGCGCACCGGGTCGGTCACGATTGGCAACGAGGACTACTTCGTCACGGCGCTCCGACTGAAGCAAGAGAGCAAGAGCTCCCCGACCACACCACAGGGCACTCTGAAGCGCAATGCGACCTTCAGCCCGCGGATCGTGTTTTACGACACTTGGCCGAGCCAGGAGTACGACCGCCGGGGTGAGATCGCTACGTGCAACCGCCTGACGCCGATGCTGGCCCAGCAGATCAAGGAGGAGCTGAATAGCTTCAAAATGGTAAGCGCAGTCTGGCTTCGAGTGAGCCTTTTATTTTGTTCAGAAACGACGACGCTGACGCGAAGGATGTCTTAGGAGATGGAGGTCCATGAGAACTCGAAGATTTATACGCACTTCTTTTGATGACTACGACTAGCAAGACGACACTTCCTGTTGCCTCGATTCCCTTCTTTCTCTTCCTTCTTTTTCGGAGGGGTTTTGCAACCCGGCTCGTGTATTCACACAAACATCTTACATGGCGTTTCCGGACAGCATCGTCTCGGTGTCACGGCGTTTTAACTTTTGCCGTATGGAATTCGTCACGGTCGGCACCAGTCTACAGAAGAGCTGAGGCGACTATTAATACTGGAAGAGCAAAGTAGGCCCGCTCTTGCCAAGGTCGTTCTACCCTTTGTGGCCATGGCTAGGCGGGCCCCGCTGCTGCTCTCTCCCACCGTCGGGCCGGCCACGCTCAAATTGGCCGAGGGGGTTGGAGACGACTCGGTGTGGATGGATGCGAAAGGCCGGGTGAGATTTGGCCTAGGTAGAGAGAGGATAGGGGAGCGAGAGGACTGTGTATGGGGGAGATGCGCACGTGGCAGGAGATTTCGTGCTTCTCTCTTCAGCTATGAGGAACGTGGGCATCGAGCAAAAACGGAATTGGGCAAAACGCGTGCTTTAGGTAGACTTAGCAGCGCGCTTGTTATTCTACCGGACCCGGCACTTATCTTTCTGCAGAGATACGGGCGCCCCGAACGGTGCCAGGGGAAGGGGTTAAGAGTCGGCGGGAGGACAGCAGGAAACATGCGATAACGACAGGGCGGATGGAGCGAAGCGCCCATAGTTCCTTCACAGAGTAGCAGCTTTCCGTCCTATTGTTGCCATGGCTAGGCGAGGGGGACTTTGCGGTCACGGCCGTATCATTCCTTGGACTTTTATTAGTTATTCTTTTCCCTTTTTTTCGCCCAGTCCGGAAGACGCAACGAAGAGAGGACGGTTTTTCTACAGCAGCGGCTACACCACTAGGAAGGGGCAGCGATGATCATGCGGTGGTGTCTGTAACTGCGACCGCATTTTTCGTGACTCGACGGGCTCTTCCAGAGGCTGCGACGAGGGCAAGTTATCCACGATGGTACGAAACCATTTCGAGACCTCGCGGAGTGGATGGCTGCATACCTGTACAGACTGTAGCAGATACCTCATCCCTACTTGCGGGTGAGACTCGACTCCAACAATGAGACGGATCCAAGCTAGCCCATGCCTTCCCAGGTAGGTTCGAAACAGGCCGCACCGCCCGGTTGAGAGCTTGAGACGAGAGGTTTTTTAGCCGTTTTCCTTAGGATCGTCACCTTCCAACAAAAGCAGAGTCGAAGCAGGAGGCAACGCGTCTACCTATATGCGGGATCACCTATACGAACTTGAAAGTACCTCGGTACCCCGCAATACCGTGCTTCCACCTAACATTGGATAATCCATACACGTGCCATCGATGGGATTCCTTCAGTTCCCCACAGTCCCCGCACAGACCAGGAGCTAGGGCCGGGCTGGGGATGGCGCGATGGGAGCTGAGTAATGACGTCACTTTATGCGCCTAAGGCCGAAAAAGTGGAGAGAAGATGAAACTTGAGGGCAACTTGAAGGCAAGGCTGTTAGCTGTCCAATCAAGAGAAGAGGCCGTGGTTGCTCAGCCTTGCGTCTTGGCGCTGTAAGGCCGAGACGCTCGCTTATCCTTATCGATTAGATAGGTGATCTTGGAGAAAGAGGGAACTTTTCTCCACACCTCGGGTTTGCGACCCCCCTTTTTTTTCCGGCCGGTTTTGCTCGACCCCTCCGCTTCTCTACCACGTCCAAGTAATCCGTACAGACACGTTTTCGCTACCTACACTCATTCACCATCCCTCGACGCCCTCCGGCCTCGGGGGGAAAAGGGGAGGGCCTGTCTGTCCCGTTCGCCTGGTTGCACACATCCTGGCGCTACTTTCAGGGCCAGTCAGGGCCGGCAAGTCCTGTGCCCGCATCCGAATCCGCGTCGGGACATCGATCTCGACCTCAGCTTGGACCTGCACTTTGCCGACGACGAGGAGACGGAGAATGACTTCTACTATAACGCAGGCGGCACCTGCTGCCACTGCCGCTGCCACTGCCGCTGCCACTGCCGCTGCCGCTGCCACTACCGCTGCCGCTGCCACTACCGCTGCTGTCGCGGCTCCGCCAAGGCCGAAGAAACTGCACGGCCGGGCGTTCTACGAGAGTCTCGGGAGTCCCAAATACATCGTGGCGCCCATGGTGGACCAGTCGGAGTTTGTACGTCGCGATGCATTCATCCTGATCTACGTTCGTTTGCTCACCGGCTGGGATAATCTATAGGCTTGGCGGATGCTCACGAGGTCCTTCTTGCCCGAAACCGAACGGGCTCGCGTGCTCGCGTACTCGCCGATGCTGCACGCGCGGCTGTTCGCCGACAACGCCAAGTACCGCGAGTCGCACTTTGAGCCGACGCGCATGTTTGCGGCGGCGCCGGAGCCGGATTCCGAGTCGGCGACGACCACGGAGCCGTACCTGGACGGCAACCCGCGGATCGACCGGCCGCTGATCGTGCAATTCTGCGCCAACGACCCGGACGCGCTGCTGGCGGCGGCGCGGCTGGTGGCGCCGTACTGCGACGCTGTGGACCTCAATCTGGGGTGCCCGCAAGGCATCGCGCGCAAGGGCCACTACGGGGCGTTTCTGCAGGAGGACCAGGAGCTGATCTACCGGCTGGTGAACGTGCTGCACGAGAATCTGCCCGTGCCGGTGACGGCCAAGATCCGCGTGCTGGAGACGCGCGAGGCGACCCTCGCCTACGCGCAGAACGTGCTACGCGCCGGCGCCAGCTTCCTGACCGTGCACGGCCGCCGGCGCGAGCAGAAAGGCCACCTCACGGGCCTCGCGGACTGGGAGGCTATCCGCCACCTGCGCGAGAACCTGCCGCCCGACACCGTGCTCTTCGCCAACGGCAACGTGCTGCAGGGCCGCGACGTCGAGCGCTGCCTGCGCGCGACAGGCGCCGACGCCGTCATGAGCGCCGAGGGCAACCTCAGCGACCCGGCCCTCTTCGCGCCCGCGCCACCGCCCCCTTCTCCGGACGGCGGCGAGGTGACGCGCGAGTACTGGCGCGGCCGCGACGGGCGCGGCGGCTGGCGCGTCGACGCCGTCGTCCGGCGCTACCTTGACATCCTGCACCGCTACGCCCTCGGCCGCGAGCCCCCGGCCCGCCGGCCCCTGTTTGTGCCTGGCGACGACGAGGCGTGGCTGACGACGCCGACGCGAGAAGAAGGGGCCGACGAAGACGGGGAGGGAGGGGGAGAACCGGCGCGGAAGAAGCGCAAGAAGAACCCGGAGAAGCCGTCCTCTTCTTCTTCCTCCTCGCCCAACTTTATCGCCGTGCAGGCGCACCTCTTCCACCTCCTGCGCCACTTCGTGTCGCGCCACCACGACGTGCGCGACGCCCTGGGCCGCGCTTTCAAGGGCGACGTGCCCGCGTACGAGCGCATCCTCGACATGATCGAGCGGCGCGTCGCGGCAGGTCTATTGGAGTACGAGCGGTCGGGGGGCCAGAACGGCTTCGAGCCGGCGCCGGAAGACAGGGAGAAGGAAGCCAAGAAGAAGGAGAGGCAGAAGCTGGCGGAAGCAGAGGCGGCAGCCGTGCACGGGGGAGAGGCGGGTCTACAGGAAGATGAACGAGACGGAAAAGGGGGGGCTAAAGAGGAGGACGGAGAAGACGAAGACGACCCGGACAGCTCGGCCCGCGCGGTGCAGCGGTGTCGCCGGCCGTGGTGGGTCGCGCAGCCCATCGTGCGGCCGCTTCCCAAGGAGGCGCTGGCCAAGGGGGCCATCTCCCTCCCCTCGAAGGAGAAGAACAAGGACAAGGGGCGGGAGATGGGCAGGCTGAAGATGGAGGCGGAGCAGCAGCAGCAGCAGCAGCAGCAACAGCAACAACAGCAACAACAAGAACGGCAGCAACAACCTGCTGGCGTGGCCTCGCTGGAGAGAAGCACGAGCTTCCCACGCAGCGAGGCCGTCTCGGGTTAGGTCGTACCTCTTTGCCTACCTGTACCTAGGTCGGCACTTGCCATATCTCAGAAGACAGCAATTAGTGATCTCTACTCGAAGACATATTCGCCGGTACTACGACGCGGCCGCGGTCCGTCCGGTGGGCAGCCGCGACGGATCACTAATCACCCATGAATGGATCCCCCGGGAGTGACCTAGGTAGATACAGGTATGGACGGCTAGAATTACAAATGACAGCACAAGCAATAGCAGCAGCAGCAACGCCACCGGTTCGTTAGTTCGACATCAGGATGGAGAAAGGGCGTTGTCGTGTCGTTGATTTTCCGAGGGGACGGCGCTTACCTGCGTGTCATTATTCAGCCGGCTCCTGACTACGGATAACCGACGGACCTACCTCCTTAGTACCTGGGGAGGATCGATCTAGTATCCTTCCTGGTAGTCATGACTTCACCTCCGGTCTGCTGTCGGCAGGGCATAATATTTTCCGCCCACAATGGGTTCAGACGTATCTGTCGGGCCGGGCGGGCAGGTACGTCAGTAGCTACTAATGCAGCCGTGCCATTCCATGCCGGGAGAGAGAAGGGGGAGGGGGACGCGGGGGTTAGACGGAGATTTCTCGACAGCACGGCGTTGACGGACAATCTCCGTGGGTGGTTGCGCAGGACGGGGAGGATAGCGGTAGCTTAAGTGCTCGTGTATATAGTCTCACGCCGGTGCCCTCTCCCCGACTTCCACTGGTTCGACGTAGCCGACGGACAGACGACAGACGAGACACGTACACACAGAAGGAACACTGACGCTTTCAACATCCCTCACACACCAGCAGCACCCGCAAAGTAAGGCCATGGCAACGCCACTGCCCGAGCACCTGCCCAAGGAGTTCACGGCGACGCGGTACCGCGACGGGCGGGCGGTCGCAACGACGGAGAGGCTGCCGGCGATGCTGGGCCCGGAGGAGGTGGTGGTGCGCATCACGCACTCGGGGGTGTGCTTCACCGACAAGCTCTTCGCCGAGGGCGGCTGCCAGGACTCGCTGGGCCACGAGGGCGTCGGCGCGGTGGTGGCGGTGGGGTCGGCGGTGACCAAGTTCCGTGTGGGCGACCGCGCCGGCGCCGGGTTCCAGCGCGGGTGCTGCGGCGCGTGCGCGTACTGCATGACCGGGCGCGAGACGGAGTGCTACGACCGCGTGCTGTACGGGCACGGGAACACCGAGACCGGCACGTTCGGGCAGTACTACGTCGGGCGCGAGTCGTTCTTGCACCGCATCCCGGCCGGCCTGGCCGACGAGCACGCGGCGCCGCTGCAGTGCGCGGGGGCCACCGTGTACGCCGGCCTCGCCGACGCCGCCCGGCCGTGCGACCGCGTCGGCGTGCTGGGCGTCGGCGGCCTCGGCCACCTGGCCATCCAGTTCGCCGCCAAGATGGGCATGCACGTGGTCGCCTTCAGCAACACCGCGGCCAAGGAGGCCGAGGCCCGCGCGCTCGGCGCGTCCGAGTTCGTCCTCTTCGACCGGCCCGAGTCCGTCAGCGCGCCGGTGAAGGTGCTGCTCCTCACCGGCACCAAGTATCCCGACTGGTCCCGGTGCGTCCCTGCTCTTCCTTCTCGTTCGTCTCCTCTGCCTCTCCCTCTCGCTGACTGCCCATCTCCGCAGATACCTGCAGAAGGACGTGCTCGCCCGCGACGGCGTCATCGTCCCGCTGACTGCCCCTGACGGCGACCTGGTCCTCCCGTACGTACCGACACAGTATTCTTTTCGTTTTTTTTGGGGGGGGGTCCTTTCCGGACGCTGACATGGCTGGTTGTTGGCTGTCGGCAGAGCCAGCAACATGTTCTGGGGCCGCTACCACGTGCACTCCAGCCTGGTGGCCTCGCGCGCCCAGTACCAGGACATGCTCGAGTTCGCCGCCCGCAACGGCGTCCGCCCCGCCGTCGAGCTGTACCGCATGGAGGGGCCCGAGACGGTCAACATGGTGTTCGACAACCTGTCTCAGGGGACGGTGCGGTACCGCGCCGTGCTGGTTCTGTAGGGGGTCTTTTTGTAGGCACCTGTGCCCAGGCAGGGTAGGTTCTGGAGATCCTACCTATGCATGGCATCCATGGATCCCGAAGCAGCCGTCTGTTGAGCAAGCGTAGTCGTCCAGAGTGGTCCGTCCGGTTGCTGGCTGCTCTTTCGTCGGCCGAGTCATGCCGGTGATCGGAGACGTGGGATTGGATATGCCGTGTAGATACAAGGCAGGCAGTAGCTTCCGTCTCGTACGAGGATAGGACGAATACTTTCTGTACATGAAGTTGTGATGGAGCAGTATCTAGACGAGATGGAAGATGACCGCCTGTCAAAGTACGATCGATGTTGGCGAGCTCTCGCCCCACACATCTGCTTATCTAATCTTATCGCCTGCTCTTTTTTTTCTTCTCCCCTCCGATCCGTACCACCACCTCGTCTCCCTGGCAAGACATAACCATCACTAGTATTACTGCTGCGTGCCACTGCCGGACGGCATCTCCAACTCTCCCCTATAACGAGAATTCGCATTCCTTCCGACCACACCCCTTCGACGCTATGCGCCCGCTCACGGAAGAGGAGACGCGGCTGGTGTTCGCCAAGCTGGCGAGCTACACGGGCAGCAGCCTCAAGAGCCTGATCGCGCCGCTGGACGACTCGCCCAATGCCGACCGCTACGTGCTGCGCCTGCTGCGCGACCGTGTCTACTACGTGCGCCTGTCCATCGCCAACGCCGCCACGGGGGCCGCGCGCCACAAGCTGCTCTCCGTCGGGACCTGTCTGGGTGTGTGGGATGCGTTGATCCTTTGAGCTGACGGTCTCACTGACCGACCGACCGACCGACCGACCGACCGACCGGCTGACCGGCTGACTGACTTTCTCAGGGAAATTCACGAAATCGACCAAAAAGTTCCGGCTGCACATCACCGCCCTGCCCATCCTGGCCGAGCACTCCCGCTTCAAGCTGTGGGTCAAGCCCAACGCCGAGATGCCCTTCCTGTACGGCGGCAACGTGGTCAAGGCCCACGTGGGCCGCTGGTCCGAGGACTGCCCCGAGCACCAGGGCGTCGTCGTCTACAACATGCAGGACATCCCCATCGGCTTCGGCCTGACCGCCCGCAGCACCGCCGCGGCGCGCAACCTCGATCCCACGGGCATCACCTGCTTCCGCCAGGCCGACTGCGGCGAGTATCTCCGCGACGAGGACACCTTGTTTGCGGGGTGAGCGGGCGGACGGACACGATTACCGTCTTGGGCTTCTTGCGTAATGGGCGTTGTCTGGCGTTTCTTCACGAGGAGGATGTAAAAAGACGGGGCAAGGGGATATTATGGAATGGAGTGGCCTCGGCTGGGTCTTTATCGCATTTTGGTTTTTTCCCGGTTGCTTTTACGTCAGAAAGAATATCCTAGGACGCCATATATACCAGCGAACATCAAAAGCAACACCCCCGTCTTTTCTCTATGCCTCCCGGTCGTTACCCAGGTGTTGTTCCCCCCTCCCGCTCCTTCTTCCCGCTCACGCGTTGGACTCGTACTCGGTGATGCCGTGCACGACCGGCACGCCGGCGCCGTCGATGGGCAGGTCCGACGGCAGCTCGCGGCTTGGCGTCACGGGGCGGCTCTGGCGCGGGAACAGGCTGACGTTCTCGCGCTGCGCGACGTACTCGCTGTCGGCGTAGCCCAGCAGCCCGCCGATCTCGGTGCTCTGCCGGCCGCGGATGCGCGCGATCTCCGCCGACGAGTAGTTCACCAGCGCGCGGCCGACCTCCCGCACCGGGCCGTCCCGCAGGGGGTGCTGGTTCTGGTGGGGGTGCTGGGGCGTGGAGGACACGGAGGGCGAGGACGAGGCCCGCTCGACGACGAGGAGGCGCACGGCTTCTTGCTGCGCAAAGGTGCCCTCCACGTCGACGACGCCCGCGGGGAGCAGCCCGGCCTTGTCGAGGAGCGCGCTGTGCGCCCCGGCGTCGATGTACACCGTCCCGTGCGGCTTCAGGCCGTGCAGGATCCAGAACGACCGGTCGTGGATCGGCTCCGGCGAGGGGAGGAACCGCGTGTGCAGCGGCACCTTGATCTTTTTGCTGCTGCCGCCGCTGCTGTCACCATCTGCGCTGTTACTGCTACTGCTACTGTTACTCGTAGAAATGGATGTGAGGAGAAGGTTGGGGGATGACGCGGAACGAGCTAGAGAATCCCCCGCTGTCGCTGGCGGACGATCCTTTGCTGTGGTGGTGGTGGTGGTGGTGGTGGTGGTGCTACTGATGCAGGAGGATGAGGAGGACGGTGCTAGTTGGGATGCGGATCGGCCGGCCTGCACGTGGGCGACGATCTTGACGATGTTCCCTGGGCTCGACGCCCGCGTGATGATGGTCGTCACACCGGCCGACGTGGCCAGCCGCGCCGCCACGATCTTGGTCGACATCCCCCCTGTGCCGAGGGCGGAGCCTGCAGTGGATACTGGTCTGTGTTAGCGGGGGGACTTGTGAGACTGGAGAGAGGACGAGGGAGTGGGGGAGGGAAGGGGGGGGGGGAGAG
>JAKLNC010000550.1:0-12041 GCA_022813145.1 Barbatosphaeria neglecta
TCGGCGTCCAGCAGAACGGGGCGCATGCGGGCCAGCAGCTGCCACCAGGGGCTCTCGGCCAGGCGGCGGTAGGCAGCCAGGTTGCGCTGCAGCACGCGCGCGGCCTCGGCGCGGTACAGGCGCTTGTGGGCGGCGCGGCGCTGGCTGTAGCCGCGCGCGCGGGCCTGGAAGCGCGTCAGCAGGTCGGTGATGAGCGCGTCGCGCTGCTCCTCCAGCTCGGCCAGCACGCCGGCGCGGAAGAAGACCTTGGTGAGGCCGACGCGGAACAGGGCTGGGTCGAGGCCGAGCTGGCGCAGCATCGCGGCGGCCGCCTGGGGGCCGTCCTGGTATTTCAGCCCCTTTTCGGGAAGCCCCTTCCCGGGGAGCCCGGCGGCGACCCCCTTTTCGGGGCCCCCCCGGTGGCAGAGCACCTCGTAGCGCTGGCGGAACTCGGCAAAAGCCAGGCGGTTGGGGAAGCCGGTGCGGGCGATGCGGATGCCCTCGAGCACGCCGTTGCAGCGCAGCTGGTCCAGCACCAGCAGGTTGTTGAACAGCGCGGGCCGCTTGGCGTGGTTGGGCAGGATGCAGCGCACGAAGTGCGGGTGCGTCGAGTGCAGCTGCGCCATCAGGCGCGCCAGCTGCTCCTTGTGGCGCTGGGCCACGGTCCGGAACAGGCCGCGGCGCGTGGACTTCTTGCCGTGAGCGCCCTCGTCGTCCTCGACGCAGTCGGCGAACAGCGCGGCCACGCGGGCGTCGTCGGAGGCGGCCAGCAGGCGCGTCAGGTTGTCGTTGAGCGGGTCCTTGTTCTTCTCCAGCCAGCCCTCGGTCGAATACTCGACGGCGGCGGCGTAGTGCGTCAGCACGAAGCCCACGCGCAGGCGCGCCGGCCGGTACTGCTCGCTCCGGCGCTCCCACAGGCCGTGCAGCTTGTCGGTGAAGGAGGCGTCGCTGGCCTTGGGCATGACGCAGTCCTCGTCCAGGCAGGAGAAGATGCCGACGGGGCTGCTCAGCTCGATCAGGTCGATGGTCGGCTGCAGGTCGCGGCCGAAGTCGACGAACTGCCACTCGATCTGCTCGCGCGCGTACTCCTCCTGCTCCAGCACGAACAT
Organism: Barbatosphaeria neglecta; assembly: GCA_022813145.1. Taxonomy (NCBI): domain Eukaryota; kingdom Fungi; phylum Ascomycota; class Sordariomycetes; order Barbatosphaeriales; family Barbatosphaeriaceae; genus Barbatosphaeria; species Barbatosphaeria neglecta. The sequence goes on from JAKLNC010000550.1 coordinate 1,089, forward strand.
GTGGTGGTTGAAGAACTGCTGCAGCTTCTCGTTGGTGTAGTTGATGCACAGCTGCTCGAAGCTGTTCTCCTCGAAGATCTCGAAGCCGGCGATGTCCAGCACGCCGATGAAGCGCGCCTCGTCGCCCGCGCAGCCGCGCGACCGGTCCAGGCGCCGGTTGATGCGCGCCACGATGTCGCCGAAGCCGCGCTCGTACAGGCCCTTGGCCAGCGCGTCCACGGCCGCCCGCACCTGCTCCGGCGTCTGTGCCTTGCGCACCCACTCGCGGCCCGCCCGCACGCGCGGGTGCAGCAGCCCCTGCACGAACGCGTCCGCCGGCACTGCCAGCAGCGCGCACGCCTTGTCCGCCTGCGCCCGGCCCTCTACCGTGAGCATGGCCTGGTCCGCCGACCGGCTCTCGCGCGCCGCCGTCACGTTGCCGAGGTGCAGCACCGCCGCCAGCGACCGCAGGATCGCCGCCGTCTCGTCCTCGCCGAAGTCCATCACCGCCATCGCGTCCAGCGTCGCCTGCCACTCCGCGCGGTCCGACACCCCCGCGATGCTGTCCGGCCCGCCCCGCAGGTACGCGAACGCCTCCGGCCCGGCCTCGCCCAGCCGCAGCGCCCGCCGCAGCTCCGGCCCCGCGCCCTTGAGCAGCTGGTAGAACACGTGGTAGTTGCGCTCGCCTGCGCCCGCCCGCACCACCCGCGACTTCTCAAGCAGGTACCAGTCCACGAACGCGCCCGCGATGGCCCCGTCGCGCGTGAACTCGATGCGGATGAACTTGCCGAAGCGCGACGAGTTGTTGTTGCGCACCGTCTGCGCGTTGCCGAACGCCTCCAGGATCGGGTTCGCCCCCAGGATCTGCTCCGCCAGGCTGGCCTGCCGCCCGCCCGTCGGGGCCGGCGTCTGCGCCTGTGTCGGGCCCTGCCGCTGGGCCACCGCGGCCAGGTACTGGATCACCTTTTTCGTGTTCTCCGTCTTGCCCGCGCCCGACTCGCCCGTGACCAGGATGCTCTGGTTGGCGCCCTCGTCCACGAGGTTGCGGAACGCCTGGTCCGCCATGGCGAAGATGTGCGGCCGCGCCTCCTCGCGCGACCGCCCCCGGTACCGGTCCACGTACTCGGCCCCGTAGATGGGCAGCGGCCGGTACGGGTTGACCGTCACCAGGAACAGACCCGAGTACGTGTAGATCAGGTCCGCCTGGTACCGCGCCTGTAGGTTGTACACCACCGACGCCTCGTTGAGGTGCGTCAGCTCCGCCATGTCGTTGGCCCGCTCGAACTTGGCCGGGTTGACCTTATCCACGCTGTCCGCGTCCACCTCGCGTTGCTGGGCCGGTCAGCGAGGAAGAGAAGAGGGGGGGAGGGAGGAGAGAAAGAGAGGAGAGAAAGAGAGGAGAGAAAAGGGGGGAGGAAGAAGAGAAAAGGGATAGAGGGGAGGAAAGGAGGGAGGGAGAAGAGGGAAGGGGCTACAGAGGGGAGGGAGAAAGGGGGATATGGGGGGGGGGGAGAGAGGGGGATATAGAGAGGGGGGAAGAAGAGGGGATACGGAGGGGGGGAGAAAGGGAGATATAGAGGGGGAGGGAGAAAGGGTGATATAGAGGGGGAGGGAGAAGAGGGGATACAGAAGGGGAGAGAGAAACGGAATACAGAAGGGGGGGGAGAAACGGAATACAGAAGGGGAGGGAGAAACGGAATACAGAGGGGGAGAGAGGAAGAGAAAGAGGGAGGAGAAGAGAAAACGTACGCTCCCGTCCTCGCACTGCACGCGCAGCCGCTGCCCTTCAAGCTCCTCCACCACCCAGCCCTTGACGAACGCCGTCTGCGGGTCCTTCAGCCACACGTACCGCCGCCCCGAGAAGTCGTTCTCGCCCTCGATGCCCTTGACCGCGTCCACCACCGCCGGGCGCCGCGCGTCCTCCGCCTTGATGAACGACGGCGCGAACGTGCTGCTGCTGCCCCCCGCCTCCTTCGACTTCTCCCGCGCGTGCGCAGCCCGCAACCCGCTGCTGCCCCGCGACGCCATCGACAGCGACGGCCCCAGCTGGGTCGGCACTAGCTGGTTCGGTCCTAGCTGGCTAGGCATCAGCTGCTGCGGCTGGCCCCGGCTGTGGGAGGCAAAGTTCGACTGGAGGCTTGACGGAAGGCTGGACTGAGAGGGCGACTGCAGACTCGACGAGGAGGGCGACTGGGACGCCGCGACCACGAGAGCCTGCGACGCCGATGACGGCAGGGCCGACGCCGGCAGGACCGACGACGGCAGGACCAGCGACCGCGGCCGCTCGCGGAAGCTGTCTCCCCCGTTGGGTCCTCGGACCGGCGAAGACGGCATGGCTTGCTCTGGCGCCGGCGAGGGCGACGCCGGATTCCGCACAAACGGATTGTGCCGTGTCTGCGACGCCATGCTGACGTCACAGCGGTGTTCTGCAGCCCAGCCGACTAGCAAGGATGGTGAGTGTCGAGAGGATTATGTCGGGCGCTGTCGAAAATGTAGTCACGGAAGAGGTAGGAGTCGCGATGTCGATAAATAGAATGTCGGGAGAATCGAGGATAGAGAAAGAGTTGCCTAGGGAGGTGGGATCATTTCCGCGCGTCGCGACCAAGCAACGCACTCAATCAACCGAGGAGAATAAAAAGAAGGCAGAAAAAGACAAAGCAGAGGTGGTTGAAGGCGTGCTGGAGTGCTCATCAACAACCAGTGCTGTGGTGGTGTTTGTGAAAATTCACAGATCTGCCCCAACAGAACACGCCCGGGATAAACGCGGGGTGCAGAAGTGCTGTAGCGTGCAAAAGTACTGCAGCTTGCAAGAGTGTAAAAGTGCTGCAGCTTGCAAGAGTGCAAAGTGCTGCGGAGTGCAAGAGTGCAAGAGTGCAGTAGCGTGCATACAAACTGGGTTGTTGCTACGGCAATCTGTAAACAGTGGGTCTTGGGTGCCCATGACGCCATTGGCGCCAGCTTCCCCTCAAAAGTAAACAATCCAGTCTTTGCGCGCGCGACGCGGCTCGCCGATCAGCAGCTGGCTCCTCTCATCTGGATATCTCCAGGGAATATTGCGCTGGAGTCTTTGCACATAGACACATGCTCTGTGCTTTACTCTGTCGCAGTACTTTACCAAAACGAAGCTTCTCCACAACAAAACGCCAGACATCAAGCCTTTCTGCCGCTTCTGTCTGCCTTCGTCCTTCTTTTTGGCATGTGCCCTGCCCGGCAACCACAAGACCCCTGCACAAGACTGGGATTGTCTGGTCCATGCGCCTTGCAGGGGGGGTTGTGCTCGTGTGCTGCCCTGGTTACAGGGGCCCCTTCATGATAGGCCGGCTCTGACGCGCGGTTCGGCAAAGCCTCTTTTCCTCCCCCAATCACCAGCCAAGCCAACCATCCATCATACAACCTCCGCCCCATTTTATTTCTTCGCAGGTCCCAAGGCAGCCCAACCTCACAGCTTGCTTTCGACGAGCGACAGCAAGCCTGCACTTGGCCTCCATCCTCTTCATCGTGCAGACTACCTTCCATCCTCTCACCTTTCCCAGACCGCATTGTGCGGCGCGACGATAACAAGTCCTCCGCCGAGATAAGCCCCTCCACGCGACAAGACCGTCGAAACAAGCCTACGCGACAAGCCCTTGCGCGACAAGTTCTTTAACCTGATATGCTCTCCATGTAATGAGCCCTACGACCCAACACACTCTCCGTGTAATAAGCTCCTCAACGCGACAAGCCCTTCCATGCAACAATCCCTTTCACGTGACAAGCCCTTCCACGCGACAAGCCTCTCCATGCGACAAGCCCCTCAGAGGGACGAGTCTTTGACATCCCGGCACCCATCAAATATTGCCTAGCTGCAGAGCTCTCCAAACACATCGGCAAGCTTCTTGGTGCCACCCCAGATGTAAGTAGCTGCCAACAAGCCAGAGGCTGGCTGGCAATGAGAGGCCCGCAAAAGACGCCGGCACTCTGCTGCCGCCCTGCTGCCGCCCTGCTGCCGTCCTGCTGCCACCCTGCTGCCGCCCTGCCGCCGGCCTTTCCAACCCCCCCCCTCCCGTCCATCCTCATACTTACACTTTCTCGAGCAGGGTCAAGCCTGGGCTGGGCCCACCGCCAAGCTGAGCCTCCGCCATGTCTCGGTACCAGCCAGGACAAGGCCAGTGGCTGTTTGAGGAGCCTAGCCATCAGTCTGGCCACCAGCCTGGCCACCAGCCTGGCCATCCACCTCCCCCCCAACCCCTGGCCTTCCCATCGCCGGCTTACGGCCCTCCGTACGGCCCTCCGTACGGCCCTCCGTACGGCCCTCCGTACGGCACTCCGTACGGCAACCCCTACGCCAGCCCCTACGACAATCCATACGACGCCGGCTCCGTCCACGGCTACCACCCCGTCCCCCAAGCCCCATACACACACGACGGCCTCGACCACAACCTCAGTCACGGCCCCGGCTACAACCCCAACCACAATCCCAACGTCGTCATACCCGGCCTAAGCACAGCCAGCCCGGCACCGGCGCCATCAGCCCTACCGGCAGCAAGTCCATGGGGCTACCAAGCTCGAGATCACCAAGCCCACTACCAAGCCTGGCCGGAAGGCTCGCCACACTACCGCGATGGCGAACGCCATCAGCGACCCCCAGTCGCAGAGTCCCGGCCCCTCCTTCATCCCGCCCGGGAGGAGAGCCCCAACAGCCTGCGGGATGAGCGCGAAATGGACCGGCGGGTCGAGCGAGATAAGCACGAGGAAAAGCGCGAGGAAGAGCGCGCGAAGCACGACGGAGATGGCGCCAGTGACGGACGCAGACAAGGCCACACCGACGCAGACGGAGACGAAAGCATGGAAGAGGGAGAGGTCAACGAGGACGACGAGGCGTCGGACGACTTTTACGAGCCAGGAGACTCGGAGCCAGACCCGGCAGGGAGTGCGACGGTTCCCACCACGGTTCCCACCACCGATATGCCTCCCATCACACAGCCAGACGCCTCCGCACCGAGAGCAGCAACAACGCCCGCCGCAGCTGAGGCAACTCCCGTCTCCGACGTCCTGGACAGCGCTTTCTACGACGAGGACGGGCAGGAAGGGCCCGCAGTAGCCGCACCGTCGGAGTCGCGGGCATTGAGCCCCTTTTCGACCAGCGACGAGACAGACATGTCCATTTCCCTGCCCAACTCCCCAGCAGCTGGCCCCCATCTCCAGCTAGAGCCAGAGCCTGGGCTAGATCTGCAGCAGGAGCAGCAGGCACAGGAAGCACAGCAGGCAAAGGAAGCACAGAAGGCAAAGGAAGCACAGAAGGCAAAGGAAGCACAGAAGGCACAGGAAATACAGAAGGCACAGCAGGCACAGCAGGCACAGGCACGGCTGGAACAGCAGCAAGAGCTGGATGCACTAGAGCGCGACCGATCGGGCTCCTATTCTCCCTATCTGTCGCCCCGAGAAATTCACCCCGTGAGCACAGTTCTAGGGGGTCCCTCAGGCGACCCCTTAGGCGACCCCTTGGGCAGCCCTTCAGATACCCCCTTCAGCGGCCTTCCAGCTGCTTCCGGGGGCACCTCGAAAGGCACCCCGTCCAGCACACCAGCTTTCCCTGCTCTTGCCCTGCCAACAAACCTTGCTTCGCCGACAGGCCTGCGAACGGAAGGCACGCCGTCAAACGCTCCACAGCCCGGTCATCCTCGAGCGAGGACTTCGCGTGAAAACACGCCACTCGGCCCTGCTCTTGTCTCGCCAGCAGACCTTAACTCGCCGACGGACCTCCAAACGGCAGACACGCCGCCGGAAGCTCCACAGCCCGGTCATTTCGAAGCGAGGACTTCGCCCGGAAACACATCAACCGGCCCTGCCCTTGCCTCGCCAACAGACGTCCGAGCGCAAGGCGCGCCGCCGGAGGCTCCGCAGGACACCGTCCTGCCGAGTTCTCCCGGTCAAATCGAGACCGACGACGCTCCGCCTTGGCCTGCTTCTCCCTCTCCGGACGCCTATAAAAACCACAGGACCCATTCCCCATCCCCTTCATCATCCCTTGCCCCTACATCCCAGCCCCTCATCGATCGTTTCCTCGGCCTGAAAAAAAAAAAAGCTCTGCAGTGCGTGGTATCCCTCCTCCCTTTTGGAATCAAGTTGGAGACATACCTGGCAGAGGGTTTCGACGAAGCACTCATCCGGTCCCTTTTCTGCGAGCTTGGCCTTGACCCTCCACCAAAAGCACCCCAACAACACATCCCCGCTCCACAGCCCCCATCACGAAGTCCAGAGCCGCCAAGGGCGGAAGAGAGAAAAGACAGGATTGCACGCCTTCTCGCCCTCAGGACTGCAAGGGGGAGTAAATCGACAAGGCAGCTAATCCTTGAGCAGAAAATGAACGATCTCTGGAGACAGGAGCGAGCCAGGAGCCGCCAAGGCCAGGCAGCCGAAGAAGGCCAGGTACGTGAGCAGCAGCAGCAGGCGGCACATGCGCAGCAGAAAACGTCTAACTCGCAGCAACAGCCCCTCGTCGTGGTGCCGTCCTCCCCGCTGCCCGCCTACCCCGGGCGCGCCGCCCAGTTTCCCCGAGCGCCCGGCAAACAGCCTCCCATCCCGGCCGGCCCCGACCCCGCCCGCGACAGGTCTCCCGTTCCCGCCCGCGGACGCTATGGCGCTGCAGGCCGCCCCCAGAGCCCTCGCCCGCGGGTGAGGAGGTCGGCGCTCTGGTCCCCCCGGACCAGGGTGGCAAAAAAGGCCGCTATCGACGAGGTCGTGCTGAGGCACGGCCGAGCTTCGCTGACGGCCTTCGCGGAGGCCGAGAAGATCGAGAGGGCGGAGCAATCCATCCTACGCATCCAGGACAGCCTGGCCAGGGCCCGGACCCGAAGGGCGGAGGCGGAAGCCATCGTGGCCTCCACCAGGGCCGAGGTCCGGGCCCTGGAGGCCGAGGCGGAGGAGGAGGTGGAGGAGGAGGGGGAGAGGAGGGAGGGGAGGGAGGGGGGGGGTGGTGGCCGTGGCGGTGCTGGCCGCGACGGCGGTGCTGTCGGTGGTGGTGCCGGCTTCGGCGACGTTGTCGGCGGTGGCGGTGACCGCGGTGGCCGCGGGAGCGGGACCGGGCCGGCCGACCCCGCCGATGCCGGCGCCGGCGTCTCTGGAAACTCGGGAGGTGATGTTGGCCGAGATGGCCGAGATGTACGAGACGTACGCTTCCCGTAGAGGTTTTTTTTTTTTTTCCAAGTCAAGATGGACAGCATTATTAACTTTGCAATCACAGACGAACCCAACGGCGCTCATCGCGTCCTCATATTCCCTTACCCCCTACATCAGCCCATTACATATTTTCCGATCGTACCGGTTCCACCCCCTTTATACTAGCACAGTTGCTGGCGGTTTGCGGTCAATGACATACAGTGCAAAAATTGATCCGCGAACCCCCATGTGCCCCGAGGAACTGGCAGGCCGGGAGTGCCCCCAAGGTGCTGCTTGTGGCTTCCAGCACTTCACCTCCATCCAAACCAATGGTAAGCGTCTTCTCCTTTTCCCTTCCCCTTCCTTCCCCCCTTGGCCGTCTCCCTCCCTCCTTCCCTCCGCCCCAGACCACCTTCCAGAGATGATTGACGTCCAAGGAGCCACCCCTGCTAACGAGAGTGCTTTTCTTTACCCTCAGACAACCAGATTCTCATGGACCTGAGCCAAGCAGACGACTTCCAAGGGGAGGAGAAGCGCCAATACGTGGAGGGTCTCACGGAGCTGTTGATGAAGCTGAGGATGGAGAACATTCAGGACTTTGACAAGATTGGTACTGAGATCGTCAAGTATCGACAGGATTTCCTCAGCCGCCAGCAGTCCAAGGTTTTAGCGCCCCTGCAGGGCTAAATGAGAGGCCGCAACCAGGGCGAAGAAGGGGGTGGTGGCGGTGGCGGGCCAGCAGCTCTGCTTTTGTTTGGTTTTTTTTTTCAGCATGCCCTGTTACCGTATTCGCCCATGTACCCCATGGACGACAGTAATCAGGATATGTACTCCATATACACATAGCAAACAAGCCAGGCGCCGGTGATGCTATAAGAGTGGGGAAAACGCAGCAGCAGACACATAGGATTCTCCATGAGCTGCTAGAATACGGCATTACCATTCAGAAGATGGCTGCCGTCAGGATGGGCACCCCTGGTCTATACACAACCCCATACCCCTGTTGCTGTCTCCAGTCAAACCTCCAGTGGGAGCTTCAACACAAAAGCTCATCTGATGCCTGCACCCATGCCAGCCAGCTCTGGATCAATCTCGAGCTGCAGCTCCAACTTGGATTCCCCAGAGGTCAACCTGTTGGATGGATCCCTGAATGGGGCCCGAATCAGGAAATAGCCTCTCAGTTTCTCCCCTCGTACGGATTACACAACACAATCGACTTAGAGTTCAATATACGTAATCTACGCTACGTGACACAACCCTCTCTTGCCTCAGGCAAGCCCCTGCAGCAAGTGGCGTTGGGGCGGAGCAGCAGCACAGGCTCACCCGCGGCCGTTTTGGGGGGCGGGCGCAACGAGCTCGCAGAACGGGGCGCCCGGCCCCCAGCAATGTGGCAACAGCACACGGCTCTGTACGCAGGAACTTCGCGCCGAAAATTACGCCAAAACCGCTGCTCACTCGAGTGCGAGGCCCAACAGAACGCCTCAGCCTCCAGCCGAAGAGCCACTATCAGGCCCAGGCCCTCCATCAGCCCGGCAAGCCACCACGGCTGCCGTCACGGCCACGGCCACGGCCACCATGGCCTTTTCGTCGAAGCCCTCGATTCCCAAATGGAGGAGGCATACTACGCCCTGCATAGCTCTCATCGTTCTTTTTCTTTCGACGAGTATGAGGATGGGGGAACGAGAGGCAGGAGGAAGGGAAAAGGGGGATGGCTGTTGTGGCTCATTATAGACGCTGGGGGTTAGCGCTTTGGCTTAGGCCAGCTGTTGCCCAGCTGCCAACCGGCCAGCTTCCAGAACGCGTGCCAACGCCAAAGGCCTACAGGAGAAGGGCGACACGTGGTTGCCCAGGTGGGCACGTGCCCTAGTCAACCTCCTTGCGGGGCGCCCCCTGCCTGCATCTAAACAGGTATAAATACCTACCTGTCCCGCTCGTGACCAAGCCGACCAAGCCGACCATGCCAGCCCCAGCGCGGCCAAGCCTCCCACGGGCGGAGGCAGAAAGCCTTTCGTCTGAGCTCACCCGCGCAGGAAACACTCTCGATTCCACACTAGAATGGATCATATCAACATAATTACAGTTGCTTCGGGCGGGCGTCATCTATTCGGCTGTATGTACTCTGATATGAAATATTTCGGTACTGTACCAAGAATGCTTCCTATATACCTAACCTGGGTATGGACAAGCCTGCATCCCTCCGCCTTGCCATCACCTCCGCCGAGGTTGAGACAAAAGGGCCGTGGAGATGCTGGCCGTTGCGAAACTCTGCGGGCGGGCCGAGGTTGTCGACATCCCGGGCCGAAGGATGAACCCGGACTCCCATACGTTGCAGCTGAGACGTGGAAGATACTAGTACATACTACCTAGGCACCTACCGTGCGAGGTGCCGGTCCCCGCCAGGGCAGAGATCGTCGTCTTCCTTACGTACGATGGCCCTCCAGCTGCGATTCGCCTAGCCGAGGTGACGCGGTCCAGGTATCTACATACGTACCTAGCACACTCGGCCCTGCGGCATCAAAGTAGGTGATCGAGGACGGTAGGTACATTACCTGTGGGTGCCGAGGTAGCGTAGTCAGTCGGTAACTCGATGAAGCCTGCCGACGATGGACGATGAGGCCTGCCGACGGTGGAGGCACGCCTGCTCGAGATGGCGAGCAGATGGATGCACGGAGTGCGCCGTGCTACTAGGCACCTACTACAGTAGGAACAGGCATCCGCGTAGCTAAGAGCCAACGGCGGGATGGAACCCCTGCTCAGACCGGGCGGCGTCGCGCTTCGCTTCCCTTGATAGTGTAGCTGCCTCGCTGGCCACAGAGCTTCCTGGGCTGCACTGCCAGCGATCCGTAGCTCGTGAGGTGCGGTCTTGGTTGACCCCACTCTATCGGGAAGCTCCGAATCTGCTACGACCTGCGGGCGCGTCACTGGACGGTCCGGCGTTTAGTGGGCTATAAGTGGGTCCAGCTGGACGCGGCACCAAGACGCGGCGAGGCGGCGACGACCGGCAGGTTCTCGAACGGACCCTCCACAGACGGCAACCCTCCCTCCCTCAACCCGTTCTCACCATATCCGCTCCGGGGACAACCCGCTCCTGGGACAATCCGCGCTTGGGGTGGCCGTTTGCGTTTGCCTGTCTCGCTCTTTTCTTCGGGCTCTCTCTCTGGACTTTTCTTGAGCTCTCCTCGGTCCTTTCCCTGTACTTTCCCTGGGCTCTCCTAGGGTATCGGCGCTTTCTGTTTGCCTGTTCTTCATCGGCTGCCAACATCGGCAGCCGGCATAGGCAGCCAGTCACCACGGTCTCCCTCTCCCTCTCCCTCTCCTCCCCGCGTCGGTCCCGTCTCGTCCTCTCTGTCCCGTTTCTTATTTATTTTCGGCGTCCTAATCGACGAGGACGGAGACGAACAGAGGTCTCACACGCCAACTGGGACCCCGAACAATTGCCCGAGGCCTCGCTCGCCTCTTCTACGCTCCTTCCCACCGCATTCGGCATTCGTTCATCCACGCTCGCCAACGGTTTTCCGGCCCTCGACCCGGCCAGTTCGCCGCCGCCTCGTCGCTTGCGGCCTCGATACCCGTCTTTCTCTTCTCGTAAGAGCAGCGACTCCCAACTCTCCCCCGCGTCGCCTGCTTCCTGCCTGTACGTGCGCCCTCCCCGTCCCCCCCCGGTCCCCATCCCCCCGCGTCCCCGTCCCCGTCCTCTCCCCCGTCCTCTCCCCCGTCCTCTCCCCCGTCCCCTCCCCTGTCCCCGTCCTCTCCCCGTCCTCTCCCCCATCCTCTCCCCCATCCTCTCCCCCGTCCTCTCCTCCGTCCCCTCCCCCTTCCTAACCCAAAGCTCTTCCC
>JAKLNC010000551.1:0-12002 GCA_022813145.1 Barbatosphaeria neglecta
CCCGGGGCGTTCACCCGCCGGGCCCCTGCAGGGGGTGGCTGGCCGGGCCCGGGTCCCGGCCCCCCCCCCCCCCCCCCCCACATAGCCTGAACGGAGCTGTCAGCCGGCCGTTGCGGACGTATATGCGGAGAAGCAACCAAGGCGATATCGCGCGCCCCGTTTTATCTCTCCCCTTCCCGTTCCGCTCCGGGGCGAAAGCACTCAAAATCATCGCCAATCTTGTTTGTACGATATTTGTGTGGGATCATGTACTCTATCCAAACCGCAGTCACCACAGCTGCACCGTCGTCATCGCTATGTCCTCGCTTTGCTCCCCGAATATGCAAGACGGTCTCTATTCCCTGTCTCCTCTCCCACTAACGGACGCCGGGGGCTGAGTCCTCCGCCCGAGAGATCGGCGTCGCCCCAGCTGCCACGACTCGTCTACAGAATTTTTTAATAATTAGAACTTGCGCCTTTTGCCCCACGTCGAGTTTCAATACCCATCGGCTATCTCTTTCTCCATCTCCCCCTTCCCGTCGCATCTTGGCAGCATTGCTCTGCTCCTAGCCCTCTTCTCTGCTAACTGGACTCGATGTCAGCTGGACCGTCTTCTGGCAAGTGGCAAGCGGCGGCATCTCGGCACATGCTTATTATTACCTTAACTTGGCACCTGATTAAGTGATCGGGTCTTCGTACTGCTGGATTAGGTGCTCTCATGGGCTGCGGCATGTCTATCCATATGGCTTTGAGGCAACTTTCACGTGCGAACTAGAAGCTGCTAGTCCACACAAGTCTAGCTCGAAAAGCAAAGAGGCAGGCAAGGCCATCGCCTCTCTTTTCTCACTCCTGCCTCTGCTAGTGGTGAACTACGTCCGTTGCCTCTGCATAGCTAATGCAGTTGGTGACAAACCGCGCCGAGCCAGTCTCTTTCAAGTATCCTCATGACCTACTCCAGGACTCCCATCCCCCCAGTCAACTTTTAAGGTTCTGACAAAGGAAAAGAAGGCAATAATCTGTAGACGACGATCATTCACTATCGGCGGTGCTTGAACCCAACGCTCGCTTCCGGGCTCCGAACCAAGACGCCACGAGGGCGCAGCGCGGTAGCTACGGCCAGCCTTCTCCCCACGTGAGGATACCGGCCCCTTATTGGCAATCTAAGCCGGAATGGGATGCCCCTCGACGCTCTCGAGTCTAGTGGCATACGGGCGGGTGAATTACCATCCATGATGGCACCTATTTTGACGTCCTTAGTGAGCGCTTTCCCCCTCAGTCGCGCCCAGGGGGACGAGCAGGCCGAGCAAGCCGGGCGAGGCTACGGGAAAGGGGAAGAATGAGAAGCCGCTCGGAAATCGCTTACTGCCAAGCCCAGGCCGGAAGGGAATACCGCCCGCGTTTGGTTACGGTTGTTGGCTGGCCGCAACAAAGCTGAGTGCACAACAGCCGATAGGTGATGACACATACAGCTGCCACCAACAGGCCAAGCCAGACCAACGTCCCCAAGATCTCCCAAGAGCCTAATTTAGCCCGCACCCCCGTGGGTGATGCACATGGACAAGCGAACGCAGGGGCGGCAAGGGAAAGGAGACAAGGCCTAGTTGCCTATCACGGCGAGGTCTCCGTATGGGCGGCTGCGTCAGCAATATGTAGCCCGTCGATGAGGTAAGTGTGTATCTAGGTATGTAATTGGGCACGAGTACTGGTACCTAGGGGAGTACGAACGCTCCCGCCCCGTCCCTGCTTGCCGCTCCTTAAGCTGCCTGTGAGTCTGCAGCGAGACCGCAGACTTCCAGTGTGGTAGATTCCAGGGAATCCGTCATTATCACGCATCATCTACGAGGCAAACGGACAGTTAAGTAGAGGAAAGTAGGTAAAGGCGGACGGAAGCCTCCGCATATCGGCGGTCCGCTATGCTCGACCCTCAAACCGAAGGAGCCCATCCATCTTTGGTACAGGGTCACATCATGAGCAAAGGCTCGTGTCAAACAATCCTCGTCGAGGAAAGCGTTTGGATGCGAGGCCATCCCCCGTATCTGCCCGATCTTGGCTCCTGCTCAAGAAGTGCGAAGGCGATGCGTCCCATACAAGTATGTCTCGTGCCCCGTCCTCCCGCCTATACAGACTACTACCGCTACGAAAGATGCTAGGCGAGGGGGTCGACAAGCGGCAGCCAAGGCAGCCAAGACGGCCAAGGCGGGCGATCCGCCTCACATTGCCGTTACCTCTCCCACGCAATTGGCAATGATCTCCTCTACGTCGACTGAGTACTACCTACTCGCCATGCACATATACTCCGCAGTAGGTATGTAGGTACTTCTTTTCAACCAAGCTCTGCTCCCCCCCCTATCACCCCCGTGCCCCCCCATCCCGTTTGATCGCCCGCCAAGAACCAACAAGCCCGAAGAAGCTCGGCTCATCTTGCCTTTTCTTTCCCCCTCGGTATTTCGTCGTTACTTTAGCCCTTTGCGGCCTGCCCCCACCGCACTGTCCCTAGGGCGCCCAGTATACGAAGTGGCTGGCAGCACCTGCAATACGGAGCCGATGCATGTTCAGATAGTCTGTACAATCTGTACTGTACAGCACATTGCTAGTATGTTATTTCCGTCCACGGGCGTCAATTTTGGGTGGTGGGCTCGGGGCTTCGCGGCCCAATTCAGCGTTCCCAATAACTATACGGAACAAGCCTAAATGTGTTAGTTATAGTTAGTCTCGGCCACATCCACTGCATACGAAGTGGACGGGCGGCAGGTCTCGTCCAGTCTCGGTCGAAATCTGGAGAGAGGCCCAATGCGAGCCGCATGCACGTCTTGTACCAGGACGGATACGGTCACGGCAGCGGTAGCGGTAGCGATGTCAAGGGCAGGGTAGTCGACGATTTGCGGATTACGGTAAAAGCGGTACGGTCAGCGGCAACGGTAACGGCACCACAAAGCATGAGGGAGGGCATGGCATGGAGGGAATAGAAGCCAGTAATGCCGGGCCGCGTCCTCTCTCCCTCTCTCTCTGTACTGCTACGAGGTGCGAGAGAGAGAGGGAGAGAAGAAAAGCGGATGGACCTTCTAGAATAGAAGCTTCACGACAGCCGGCCAGCCGGCCGGCCGGCCGTTCTGACTGCCGCTCTGGCCCCCCCTCTCCCGCTCTCGCTCCCGTTTCCGCCCCTGACATGCGGAGCGCATGTTATTTAGTTGAGTAATCCGTACAGGTAGGTCATTGTGCGTATGTACCTAACGAGTGCCGTCATCTGCACTGCCCAAGTGCTGCAGCCATGGAAGTTGGCGAGCCACCTGCTAGGCACCTGGGTAGGCTACGTACTAAGGCATCTAGGATGGGCTTGGATCTATCTAGATGCTTAAGGTAGGCACTATTTAACTGACTGTGGAAGGTATACAGAAAGAAAGAGCATCAAATGCGTGGGTGAGGGAGTGTGTGAACGGACGGAGGGGGACGGATCTTCGTTCTTTTCGAGTTTCGGAGCCGCCCCGCATTCGATCCCACTTCCCAGGAGACGAAGGAGGTGTAGCTGCGCAGCGGACAGTGCGTACGGCCAAAAATGTATATGTCCGTGTCAGAGATGGGCAGATAGCTGGTTGATTTTGGCTAGCTAGTTGTACACAGAGAGACAGAGCGAGGAGTTACATCACACATCCTATCCCACCTCCCATTTGATCCGATTTTGCCGATCTCCCTATTGATGCATCCCATACATACCTCGCTTCCGAGTTGGAGAAATGCTGAGGTGCCTACCTGGGCGATTGCCCTTGGGAAAGAGTTGGGGTAATATAGGAGGTGTGTGTGTGGGAGTGGGAGCAGGAGTGGGAGAAAGTGGGAAAGAGAACGAGGAAGGACGCGTCAGCTCCCCATTTAGAGTTTGAATGTGAAGACGTTCTTCATGAATTGATGGATGGTGTACCATGTCCATATGCCCGTAGTTGCTAATTAATGCCAATGCTAATGCCATGGAATGCCAATGCCCTCTTTCGGTTGCGCGTGGGGAAGATGGCCTGTCCTCATACGTAAGCGGGGTGTTGCCAATGGAAGCTTATGTGCCTGACCTTAGATAGGCACCGTAACCCCGAAGCCTCACCAAGGAAGGATGAAGGAAGATTTCCAGCGTATTACTATGACGGACTTTAACAGTCAAGTTTGCAGGCATATGCAGAAAATAAGAAAAGAAAGCAAATGCCCGAACGCCGGCACCCCACCGCCCCCAGCAGGATCCCCCGGTCGCGCCGGCAGTACCGGAACGTGAGTTGCAAGCCTCGAGTATCTCACTCTGCTAAACATTGATGCCAGTCCCATGGATCTTACCGCCGGCCCTTCTTTGGAGCAGGCCTAAAAACTCCGGTATGTTATGACAGTCACGTCATGACTCCCTTCTCTCTCTCTCTCTCTCTCTCTCCACCCTGACAACCTCGGTCGTCGATCCCTCCGTCGAGGAAAGTTCCCCATTGTAGGCGCCAGGCTCAAAAAAGCTGATATCACCCGAGCGTCCTCGTTCTTGCACGTAATAAGCTGCGGAGGAGGTACTCCGTCGTGGCTGACCGTTGGTTCCACGCTGGTTCCACGCGAGCCGCGCGAGTTGAAGGACGCGCGCTCTCGTTGGCTAGCTCGCTCTAGGCCCCCCGTGCCGGTGGAGCCCCGTTGCCCTCGGATTGTCGCGAAAAATGCACTCAAGTTCAGGATTGAGTAATACGGAGTGGCTCTTTGTATTATGCACGTCGAACAAAAGTTCCTCCCGCACCGCTTCCTGCCAAGCCCCACCACTTTTTGCCAAGCTTCCAAGGCTTCCGAGCGGTGGAGAGAGGAAGAACAGAAGGAACGAAAGAAGAGGGGAGGGGGGCGTGTGTCGTTGGGTGTGGGTGGAGAAAGACGGGTCTCCCGGCCAAGGAGGAGCGGCGCTGGCCTGTTTGACCGCGCACTAATACGCTCTTCGCGAATTAAGCTTAAGCGGTGTTGAGCGTCGCTCGGGATTGGGGGCCACGGGAACGCCTCGTGGACGGAGGGAACCTTACCTAACTGAGCCAACTCGAGGGAAACCCAAGGTGTGCCAGAGAACTCGGGGCGCTTGTGTCCAGCCCAGTTTTCTGGGTGGTGTGTGTCATGCGCAGACAAACTTTCCCACCACCACCTTGGCGCCGCCAATATGGGCTGAACTGCGAAACTAACGCAATGCGCTTCGTTGCCACCTGCAGCAGACCATTGAACGGACGGCTCGAATTTTTGTTGGTCTTTTCTTTCGCGTGCCCTCTGTTTTCTTTTTTTTTTTCGGGCGGCTTTCGTCCCACGTCCCCCCCCCCCCCGTCACGCCCCGTTTACCCTTTTCGTCGGAAAGGGGGCCGCCATCTGAACAAGTATCCAGCTGGCCGGCTTCGCCGCGCTTTCTTTTCGACCAGCCACGGGGCGTTCAGGGCAAGCCGGGGCAGGGAGGCTCTCCGCCGTGGCTTTCAGCTGTCCATCGACATGGTCTGTCCTTCCCCTTTTCCCATATCCCCGTGGTCTGCTCGCTGTTTAGCGAATTTAGCGTCCCGACCCTGCCCCCGGTTTTCACGGCACCGAGATGGTCGCCGTCCATGCCACCCCCTGTTGGAATTGAAAGCAAGGAGAAGACGATACACGCCCCTCCCCCCCGGCTCTTGGGTCCGCTTTTTTTTTTCGCCCTCCCTTTTCGAGACCTGGAGCCGTTTTGGCCGTGGCACGCACGGCTCGGTCCCGAGCGAAAGAGAGAAGAGCAAGCTTGCTCGCTCGGCCGTCTCGATATTGGACTTCGACATTGGCATTGCTGGTTGGCTCAGCCGTATACGTGCCACTAGTGCAAACTTAGTATTGGGCTCTCTCCATTTTCGGAGCTGGTACCTGTTAACCGACACCGACCGAGTGGGCTGGCTTTCAAATAGCGTCGAAAAACAATAGCGTCGCGTGGGCTTATACGACGACGGCGGACTGGAGTGCGCATCCCGTAAACACGTACCGCGCGGAAAGAACGCCATGCCCAGGGACCAACCGGGGCTAAGCAGCCCTCGAATTCCGCACCCGTCGTCGTGCCCGCGGGACGCACTAGACCTCAGGCTCCTCGCTTCTTCTTTTTTCCCTTCTTGGCGGACGTCGGCTGGGAGCTCAATTGAGATCTCTTACTGGCGAACCCGTCTGATCCGAGAGGGCCGTATCGCCGAACGCTTGGATCTCCTCCCCTCCCTTCCGAAGGAAGAAGGAAGGCGGGCCGGGAGGGTGTCGTGAGTGTGTTGCATTGTCGTGGCGTGTGGGTTGCTTCCCTTCTGCTGCAAACCACGGGCCCTCCTTGCTGTCGGAGAAAGTGGAGGAGACGTGCCGCCGTCTACTCCCCCGCTGTCTCCTGCCCGCTGTTTGCCGTCTGGATACACCGGCACGACGTACGCAAGATCCGAAGGAAGGAACTCTTCTTGTCATCCCCTCGAATGCCCACGATCTGTGTCCATGTCCATAGCGATGGTGGTCAGCTTGGGCTTCCAGCCTCCACCGCCCGAAGTACGAATAGCGAAAGGAGGACGCTAACAAGGAGCTCGAGCTGGCAGCGGGGTACCTGCAACTTCGAGACGGGAGCTCTAACAACGTCCCTATTGATAAAGCGCTTGACTCCACATGCCTACCCTACAGAACGCGGGCATCAGAGGGGCGGGCCTGCTCGGGACTGGGACTCCTTCGACAGAGCCCGAGCACACGGCGTTGGCCTTCCTCTCGATGATACCCCCCTTCGAGGGAACACTACCCATCAACTATCGCGCTCGGATCCGTCTCGGACAGCGAAGCCAAGTTGTGTTCAGCGAGTGGCTGCGAAAGCAGACGTCAGGGGACGGAAGGCGAGGATCAATACCAGATACGGACCTGGCCCTCGTTTCATCCTTCTCGGGGAGGGAAGAGACGTCAGAAGGGAATAACCAGCGGGGAGCCGGCAGTGGTTTCTGATGAGCCATGGATGCCGGTGGTGGTGAGGAGCTGGGAGGAGGGTGGGAGGATGGTGGGCGAGAGGAGAAGACTTGGTGATAGGGTCCCATGAACTGGCGCTACTGGTTGCGTGCATGTGGCCAGCTGACTGACTCGCTGACTAAATGCGGCTGCTGAGGGTAATACGCCGTCAGTTCGCAGTAGGCTAACCCCATCCACGATAATCCGAAGGATGGCAGGACGCCGGTAAAGTGCTGACGGGGGCAATCGAGAAAGATACGCCCAGGAATCTGCCGTCTTGTGTTCATTCCATTATCCAAGTTGTTCCTTCCCTAGATGGGAAAAAGCCGGCTCTGCATACCGCTCAGCGTGCACACGATGGTCTGTCTGCACGGCAGGTCAGAAGGTACTCGGTACCTATGTATTCTGTAGCGGGGACGAGATAGAAGGTGTCCTCCATCTCCACCCCCTTGACCGAAGTTCACCGACCGTCCGCGAAGGAATACTGGGTCGGCGGCTACTAGGTACTTACTGCCAGGTCAGATCCTTCTCCCGAGACGGAATGGATCCTTTATCGCGTCCGCGTGCGAGGTGCCACGTCATTTCGAAAAAGCCGCTTCCCTCCTTCCCTTCATCGGTGGCTTCATTGCCAATATCAAAGACACGAGGTTCCTGCTTCCCGTATTTTCTCCTCCTTGTTCAGTGCTAGTGCACATCCTTCTCCCATTACGGAGTTACGAGGTGACGATGGGCTCCTTTAGTGCAGAATTTAGAGTTGACCTTAGCAACCCCTCCTCCAACCCCCAACTGGAACCGACCGTGCCGACAGAACCCCTCCCCAAAAATGGAAGCATCGCGCCCCTGTCAGCAGCGCCCCGCCTTGAGGTGGTTTCCACCCCCCACCCCGCTCGGCGCGTTCTGGTTGGCTGGACCTGCGGCGGCGGCGGCAGCTGCCCCATGGGCAAAAGCCGTCCGGCAATCATGACCTTAATTTGCTTCGAGATAAGCATATGTACAGCTGGCTACCCTGCATCGGTGACCACCGTTGCCACTCGTTCTGGCCGAGGCAGAACGACGGCCGGCCAGCGCAACGACGACGGGCTTTGTCTCGCCTTTTCGCACTGTTTCCGTACAAGCGCGAAAGGCGGGAAAGCTGGGGAGGGGGATGGGGAGAGGAGGAGGGCGCAACAAAGCTGATGATCAGCAGGCTATCTATTCCCTTTTTTCCCTTTGTCGAGCAAGTTGAGCACGCATGCCACCCGCCGTTGACGACGAGGCCTCAATACCAAGTGCGAGGGTTATTACCACACCGCCTCTCCCGACCTAGGGGGACCATAGCAGCTCCCTACTATTCCCTACCGAGTACATACCTTCTTACTTTGGCACCGACAGTCAACGAAAGCATCTAAGGATGGTACGGATATGATTTTGACAGGCCAGTTGATGGAAACCGACACGGGCCCCTTTTACGGCAAGATATCGCCGAGCGTTGGTTTGGCTCTGTGTGTCTCGCCGGCCGGCCGGCCTGTCTGCCCATCTGTTTCTCCTGCAACTATGCTGCACCCCGGGATCCCGTCACATTTCTCACGTATCACAATCTACCACTACCTTACTTGCCTCTCCTGCTTGTACCCAGGAAGGAAGAAAGGATACGGCGGGAACTCTATAAGCCGCACCTCGTCTCTCTCCCTCCCCTAACTGGGATTCAAAGTCTCCCTTACGTGCGAGAGAGATTGGGGGGGGAGAGGGAGAAGGAAGATTTGATGCCCTCCTGTGCGACCTCGACGACAAGGAAGTGGCTGTGGTGGCCGTCCGCCTGTGGGGCCAAATCATCCCTTCGATCTTGGATGCTACCTGAACCAACCGGCCAGCTAATAACGGCCTAAGGGAGGTTTTGGGGGAGGACAAAACTTTGTGCCACGGGCCAACGTCCCCCGCGGTCTTACACACGTTGAAACGGCACTTGCTCTCCGTCCGCGTCTGGATGTCTCAATCGCGGTGACGGGCAGCATGATCGCTCTGCTTGTGCGACGGGACACACACAAACACAAGCCCACCCACCCAATACAAATACAGGGAGAGGAAGAGGAAGAGGGAGGTGGAACGGCAGGGACGGATCGAGGGAGGGATGTGCTGACCGGGCTGCCACTTCTATACCCATACTATCTGGGTAATCAGACTACCTGGGTCATCAGATGCTTCCCTCCTGTTTCGGGACGGGGAGAGAAAAAGGAGGAGAGCGAGCACCAACCCACTTCAACCCATCTCAACCCACACACAGACCCATCAAATCAACAAACCTATCGGGCCGCCGTGTAAGCAGGGAGACAGAGCCGGCAGGCAAGCAGACATGAAGGTAAGGCGGCAAGAGATAGGTAACTGAGAAAAAAACAGGTAACTGAGAATAAAAAAGAAAGACATGAGTTGTCGCGTTACACGACAGGAGGGGCATGATTTCTCCATCCCATTCCCCTTCCGCCTCCTCCTCCTCCTCCTCCTCTCGTTAACGCAGCTAGCCTTGTGTGCCGTGGTGGTGAGCCATCAATGTGAGTTCCTATGTTGCAATCTGTGGCTCGAGGCACACCTCATCCCTCATCATCCTAATGCGGGTCGAGGCGGCCGAAGGCGGCCGAAGACGGGCCAATTAGGATCATGAGGCTGCGCGTGAATACGAGCCGTGCAGCGCAGACAAGGTGCATGGTGATATGTGGCTGACCACAGGTGGCTGACTGGCTGGCTGGTTGAAGGGTAAAAGGGAAGGATGGCCTACCTGGGACGCCTGAGAGTTCTAGAACCAAAACGAACCTCTCCGCCCCGCCCGGTCGGATGGGCTTCCCGTTCGACCTGAGAATCTCCAGGGCGCAGACAATCCATAAGCCCGTTTTGGAGTCCCTCTTCACTTCTTCTTACTGCCGAGTCATCGTATAGAGCGGCAAGTAGGGGTGCCAACATGTACTCCGTCACCACCTAAGCGGGCGGGCGGACGGATGCATGGCCAAAAGGAGTTGTTACGCAGAGCGCGGCACAGAAGGCTCTGAAAAGGCAGAACAGGCTGCCTGCGTTAGGTTTTACCTGGTCTGGCTTGCTGCCTGTTTGGTGCTGCGCCCGCGCCCAAAACGCAAGACGGCGGGCGGCGACACACTCGCCGTGCTGACGGAATGAGTGGGATGCAGGCAAGCGAGACGCTGTCATTGGGTTCCGCCGCGATGGGCGCCAGCCTGAAAAATCAAACGAGAAAAACCGAAGGCAGCTTTTCGGCAGACAGCCAAGTAGGCCCTCCCTTTTTGCGGAGTACCTATATAGCGGCTACGGCGTTCACAGGGTGGAACGTCCTGTACGCTAGGCGGGCTTGGATACCACAAGGACGAATAAGTTGGCGACCAAGCCTGAGCACGGCGGCTGGACGCAGCGGGTCTCAAGAAGAAAGAGAAGAGAAACAACGCCGAGAGCGAAGAGAACGGGGGTCGGCTGCCTGCGGCTCCCGCCACTTC
The DNA here is from genome assembly GCA_022813145.1 of Barbatosphaeria neglecta. NCBI lineage: Eukaryota > Fungi > Ascomycota > Sordariomycetes > Barbatosphaeriales > Barbatosphaeriaceae > Barbatosphaeria > Barbatosphaeria neglecta. Next base: position 10,392 of record JAKLNC010000551.1, read on the forward strand.
ACCCGTCACTTCAAGTCCTTTCTTTTTTTGCCGCCGCCGCGGCCTTTTCTGACTTGACTGGGGCGCATGTAAATCGCGTCGCCGCCGCCCAGCCATCTCCATATCTCCTGCCTGAGTGGATCCTTGGCTGCGAACGAGGGCACAATATCCCAAGCCCGAGCCAAGAGCGACGGTGGCTCCTTGGTATTGGCATTGGCATTGGCATTGGCATTGGTATCGGCGCCAGCAAGAAGACTAGATGAGACAACTACACCCAAAAGCCTCCTCGCGCCACCCATTAGGTAAAGTCAAAGTCGTCGGCATCATAAATCTCGAACACCTCGGCTTCCTTGGCCCTGCTTATCTGGCCGATTGTTTGTTCCACCGTTCCTCCGGAGGCGAGTACGCGCACGCACGCCTTCTCTTATTCATTGCTCAGCAGAAACGAACCTCCTTCGATAGGTATCGTGGCAGTAGGAGCGGTCCCGGTCATAGTCCGGCCGGTCGGCCGGTCGATCGAATCCATCAATCTCCGCAGCTTCTCCGCACCCTCTATCCTTTGCTCTGACTCGCGTTGTGCGCCACACCCACTCGCTCGTAGTACAACGTGGTCAGTCAGGGGCCGACAAGGCCCCCTGCACTACGAGGCTCAATCAACTCAAAGAGTAGCGGCCTCGACGGACACTTCGTCAAATAACACCCGAGCCGCCGATGGCTTTCCTGCTTTTTTTCTCACCCTCTTCTCGGCCTTCGCCCCCTGGACCCAGCAGAAAAGAAGCAACGAGCGCGGGCAAGTAGGCGGGGGAGACGTGGTGTACGGATTACATATATGAAATGGAATCCTTAACATGGAACCTACCCTAGCGACTTGCTACATGCACCCCCCGTATGCGGAAACCCTCGTGCTCCTCCTGATATAAGCGTACGTGTTGTGCTGTACCATGCGTGATCAGCCACCAAAAGCCACTTCAGGTCGATCAATGCTTCGCGATCGTCCGCCAGGATGGCCTAAGGTCCACGAAGGGTGTTTGACTCAGGAACGCTTTGCGGGAATAATCACCTTGCTGTCCTGCCGGGCGGGGAAGCCCTGCAACTTAAAAGATTGCTACTTCAGTACCGGAAAGGTCCCGAGCCGTGTGGTATCGCTCTCTTTTGAATGGCAGCGACTGACGCAGACCGAATCAACAAGTAATCTTGAGTGTTGCAGACTTGCAACATGCTTCGGCCCAGAACCTCCTGTTTGGTGAGGTGGCCGACCAACAACATCTCCCGATCACACAACTACATGGATGGAAACGGACGGCCCCTGCCCCGGCCTCGGTCTTATCGTTCCGCCATTCGGCTTTACTTCTAGACCAGGACGTGTGCACACGCGCACGTTCTCGCCGCCTGGCATCCTGCGACTTACCTCACCTTACCTACCTACGCGTGTGCGTATGGAGCCCGTGCATGGCACCCTGGTAGTGGCATCTTATTTTACATCGCAAGTTCTGACATGCTCCGTAGGGCTCCTCTACTTACACTTCTTCGAGCTTGGCGCTTACCACCAGACGGAGCAACTACCCTGGCTATCTGACATTTATTCCCCGTAAGTACAAGTAGGATGGATGGGGGGGGGAGAGGGTGGGAGGC
>JAKLNC010000552.1:0-12002 GCA_022813145.1 Barbatosphaeria neglecta
CCCCCCCCCCCCCCCCCCCCCCCCCCCCCCCCCCCGCCCCCCGCCCGCCCCCCCGCCCCCCCCCCCCCCCCCCCCCCCCCCCCCCCCCCCCCCCCCCCCACCCCCCCCGCCCAACACCCCCCCCCCCCCCCCCCCCCCCCACACGCTTGTTGTTAGCGGGAGCCTCGTGTATCCCGACGCCATTCTTGCTTTGCGATTATCTGCATTTTTCTCTTCGCTCGATACCCCCTTCACGCTCTTGATCTGTGCATTCTGTTTTCCTCGGCCACATAGCCTTTTATCAATATGGCACCTTCCATCCCCGTTCCCACCCAGGGCGGCATGTTCCATACTTTCCAAGGCGTCACGCCTCGCAAGCAGTCGACCTCGGACTCCCAAGACAGCAGCAAGTCCAGCGGGACAGGGGCCGCCAAGAGGATCACCACTCCTCATGCGTGTGCCGAGTGCAAGCGTCGCAAGATGTAAGCAACTCGACTTTTTTCTCCCTATGTGGTCTTCTTTGTCGTGCCCTGGCCCTAACCCGGCGGTACGTTCCCTCAAGTCGGTGCGACGGTCAGCAACCCTGCGGCCAATGCCTATCCAGCCGCGCTCCAAAGCGGTGCTTCTACGACAAGCACCGGCAGCGGGTGATACCGTCTCGCAAGACGCTAGAGGCCTTGTCGCAATCGCTGGAAGAGTGCCGCTCGGTCCTGAAGAGGCTCTATCCGAATCACGAGATTCAAGCCCTTCTTCCCCTATCCCGCCCAGAACTCCTCAGTCTCCTGGACCGGCCCACCGCCGACATCCCCGCAGGGGGGCTCCCGTCGCCACCTCTGAACACATCACCGACTAGTGAGGAGCTGCAATCTCCCATGTGCCTCAAGTCGGAGCAGAGCCTGTCCAGCCTCGAGCAGATACCGACCCGCGACACGGAGTGGGATGAAGAGCGGAGAGGCCGCGACCCGATCCCGGCGGAGGCGGATGATGTCAACGCACTGTCTCTCTCCGTGGATCGGCAAGCGTCGTACCTGGGGGCTTCCTCGATCAAGGCAGCCCTGATGGTGATGCTCAAGGTCCAGCCGGGCCTGCGCAACACCCTGGCCGCTCCCCTGAACAATAATGTGGACATGGCAAACAGCTACCCCACCATCAAGCAGAAATCGGCGGCCATGAAGGATCCGCAGCGGATTCCGTGGTCGTGGAAGGGCCAGACCCTGATTGACGCCTACTTCAAGCGCATCCACGTCTTCATTCCCATGCTGGACGAGACGGCCTTCCGGGCCGACTACCTGGAGGGGCAGAGGTTCGATACACCCTGGCTGGCACTTCTCAACATGGTCTTCGCCATGGGCAGCATCGTCGCGTCCAAGTCGGACGACTACAACCACGTCAACTACTACAACCGCGCCATGGAGCACCTGCCCATGGATGCCTTCGGGAGCAGCCATATCGAGACGGTCCAGGCCCTCGCGCTCATTGGCGGGTACTACCTCCACTACAACAACCGACCGAACATGGCCAACGCCGTGCTCGGGGCCACCATCCGCATGGCGAGCGCCCTAGGCCTCCACCGGGAGAGCCTTGCGCAGGGAGCCACCGACATCGCGGCCGCCGAGACGCGTCGGCGGACGTGGTGGGCCCTGTTCTGCCTGGATACCTGGGCCACCACGACGATGGGCCGTCCGTCCTTCGGCCGATGGGGCCCGGCCATCAACATCCAGCCTCCCGAGTTTGGCATCAACGCCGGCCGGGACTCGTCGCACCACGCAGGCATACTCCCCTTGATCGAGAACATCAAGTTCTGCAAGATCTCCACGCAGATCCAGGACATGCTCGCCATCTCGCCGCTCCTGCGTACGGAAGATCGGGTCAACCTCGACGCGCAGCTCGTCGGCTGGTACGCCAACCTGCCCTGGCTGCTGCGCACGACGGACCCCTGCGCCGAGCCCCTGTACATGGCCCGCTGCATCATGAAGTGGCGCTACCAGAACCTGCGCATGCTCCTCCACCGTCCCGTGCTCCTAGGGCTGGCGGCGACGGGGCAGACGCACGCGGCGGAGCACGACATCGCCGCCGTCGAGACGTGCCGCGAGCTGGCCAAGCAGACGGTCGAGGACATCGCCCGCGAGTGGTCGCGCAACCAGATGTCCGGGTGGAACGCCGTCTGGTTCCTCTACCAGGCCGCCATGATTCCCCTAGTGTCGGTCTTTTGGCAGCGCAACAGCTCGCGCGTGCCCGAGTGGCACAAGCAGATCGAGGCCATCCTCGAGCTGCTCGAGGCCATGGAGGACTGGTCCATGGCCGCCCGCCGCAGCCGCGAGGTGGTCTGGCGCATGTACGAGGCCTCCCGCCAGCCCGGCATGATGCACCTCCACCACCACCACAGCCACCAGCACCAGCACGTGCCGCACCACCGGAGCGAGTCGCCCAGCGCCATCTCCATCCACCAGGCCATGAGTGAGCATGGCATGCTCCTAGGCAGCGGCAGCGACGCCGAGCTGCACATGTCGCCCATCGGGCTGGAGCCGGAAGGCCTTGGCATGATGGGCATACTCGACCAGCACGGCCTGTGGGACCTGGACGGCATGTGCTGGGGCCCCTCCTCCTCATCGTCCCAGGCCGAGGCCGACGATGTCGACCCCCTGGGCCCCTACGGTGTGCACGAAGGCATGATGCACATGGACTACGGAATGATTGGTGGGAACCACCAGTCAGCAGCCGCCGCCGCTGCTGCTGCAGCGGCGGCAGCGGCTATGAACGACGGCTTTCCATTTGTTCACTGAAAGACGCCTTCATAACTGTCGTTCCTTTTCTTCATCTTATTCATCATTTCCTTCTCTCTGCCTCCAACTCTACCTCCTGTTCATTTCTATTTCTTTGTTCTTTTTGCCTACTATGAATCTAGAAGCACCGGCGTATTCACGGCGGCATTTTCGGCTCTTGCTTTCGAGGGGGTCTCGGTAACGATTTGTGTGGGGTCGGGATGGTGTTCCACGGGGTAATCTAATGAACCTGGACGGATGGCTGGTTGGCATCTTTAAAAAGGGGAGGGGGGGAGTGTGGGGGGGACGGGAGGTGCAGGGCGACGGGCGGCAGGTATGTTTTTGAGCGCGGCACTCAGTTTTTCGGGATGGCCTCCTTCTCTTCCTTTCTGTTTCTTTTTTCTCTTCCCCTTTGCTTGCTTTTATTTTTCACTTTCATTTGTCTCTTTACGTTTGTTGTGCCTTGCCCCGCACACACGATGATGGATGTTTTGCTACGACTGTAATGAACGACTTTGAGATGCGGATACCTCATTTGCCTTGTTCATCTTGGTATTTTAGGGGGAGTGTTTTTTCTCTCTTCTGCCAACTGCTTGTTTTTTTCGGAGTTGTCTTGAGTCCTATTTTTACGGCGAAGGAAAAGAACGGATGAATACTCGGGCCCCTTGAGGATTACACGCTGTGGATATAGCAAACTGTATACCTAGCTTGGGAGTAATCGGCAGGAAGGGAGGGCGGAAAAGAGAGACCGACAATGTACCTACCTAGGTAGGAATGGATGGATGGATGGGATGGAACTGAACTAGTGAGCTGTACGGTGAATACCCGAAATGAGCACCTGGTAATGGATGGCTTCAAGTTCTTTGGTCCCGGCCGCTACTACGAGTGGGCAGGGAGTCTAGGACAGAGGGCGAAGCAACGAGCTTCTATTTTGAGATCACAGATTCCCAGTAATCGTCCACAGACAGAGCGAGCCGTGGTCGCGCGTGTAACTATGGAAGCTTTTAATGTTCCTATCCCCCGCATTTTTGATTTCGACAAGACGGGAAAACCATGATTGAGCCTTTTTCCCCCTTCTTCTTTGACCAGCCCCCTCCCGCCTCCCGCCTCCCGTCTCCCCCCTTCCTCCTGGCTTCTGGAACATCCGGGAGTGGGCGGGAAGGGGGAGAAACGTACCCAGCCAGAGGTAGCGAGAGAAGGGAAGGGAAGTCTTCTGGAATGCCGGGAAGAACAAAAAAAAGAGATGGAGAAGGGGAAGGACGCGGGTTGGTATAAGGAGGGGACGGCCAGCTGTTATTAGCCTACTTGGTCTGACTACCGGTACTTGCACGGCATGCGAGGACCCCCCTAGGGTAAGGCACTATCTAACCTACTAGGTTGGGAGGCAGATGAGCAGCAGTGATGAAAAGAGATCGAGACGACAGGACGGGTTAGGCGAAGAGTCGAATTCCTGCCGCTGTTATGGCCATGACCGCCCAGCCGCCTTAGTTACTCGTACCTAGGCCTGCCTAATACGTGCCTGCGCCCAGGCGAGCGCTTCACCTTCGGAGGGTTTCTCCCACAAGAATAAACGCCGTCGTATTGGCGAGATAAAAAATGTTCCAAAATGGTCAGATTAAACAACAGTTGAGTGAAGTCTAGTGAAGCGTCTTCTCCCCCATGTCCCCCCTGCCCCCCTTGACTAGGATCCCTATTGGCGCACCCGCGATAATAGGCAAGGCTGGCCGGATGACCCGCTTCGGTCGGGTGCGCTCATCTGGAGTACGGCCCGAGCCAGTCATCACCTTTCTTCGTTTTTCTCCTCCTCTATTCGTCGCCGGTTGGCACCTCTAAACCGGGAGGGGGAGGGGGAGGAGGGGGGGGGGGTGGGAAAACGGCACTGCGGAAACGCGGTAATTGGCGGATTTCCCCCCTATTACTGGTACTTTTTGTACCTTATTCCTCCTGGTTTCATAAGTCCCATAGGTTCCAGTGACGACGCCCAGTCGCGTTGATGGTTCGTTATCGGTTCGCGCACTCTTGCTTTGGTCTCTCTCATGCGGGGTAGAACAAGACGAAGGAGAAAAGGGGGGGAAGGGCCCTGCGAATGCCATCGCCGAATTTCTTCCTTCCCCTTCGTGTCTGGTTAGTAAATGTAGCGAGTGTGACTGGGCTGATCCTAGTAAAGGTTCCTCGTGGGTATTCACGGTGAATGCTCGGTCGCTCGCCGTCGCCACCATCGCATGTCCCTACGAAGTAGAGACCGTGCTTGGGCCCCCTTTCCCCTTCTGAGTTATGATCTAGCCTGGTCTGGTCTGGTCTAGTCTGGTCTCGTCTCATCTTGGATGGCAAGAACCAGAGTCGAGCAGTGTTTGGCTCACATATAGCCCTACGAGGTGAGTGGCAACCTACACCCTCACCCACGTTGCGCACGCGCACGCGCACGCGCGTGCAGTGCAACAACACACCCTCTCGTTTCGATTTTTATTTTCGATTTTATCAGGAGGAGGGTATGCATCTATGTAACCCTACCTGCGGTCGATCCTCGTGGCATTTGCCGGTGAGGGGCTTCCTTTCCCCTCTCTTTCTGGTGGTGGTGGTGGTGGTGGTGGAGGGTTTGTCATCATGAGTGGACTTTTTTTCCAAACACAAGATGTAGATACATATCTCCGTTCTGTTTCTCCGTTCTTTCCAGAAGCACCAGTACTTGTTCTGTATCAGTGATCCATCAAAAAGCTCCTAGGTACATACATAAATGATAGGCAGATACTACACCACGTTGAGTGCTTTCCAGACGCATGCTGTGGGGAGTAGCGCTTGCGAACGTATCTATCTATCAGGAGCATAGGTGAGCTGGTATCGTCGCTATTGGATAACGCGGGCCCTGTTGAAGCAGAGAACAGACGAACGTCGGTAAGCCCACCCGGAAACGGAGGGGCGAAACGTTGTGCGTACGTGCGTGCATGGCGTTCTCAAGGCTGACCAACAGGCAAGGCAGCCTTGTCTCTCGGACGATCGTCCGAAGACGGGCAGGGTGGTCCGGGCGAGGGTGAGGAAACAGGCCGGGCGGACGGACGCCTCGCTGCACCACACGCTTTCGAAACACGCCACTTGAAACATGTTTCACGAAACATTTTTGTTGCGCTGCAGGGTCGGTCGGGGCGGCGCGGTAGGGAGGACGGCACAATGCGAGCGTCGTATTATGTACCTGTGGATGTAGCCTACCGACCTCTTCCCGGCCAACGAGGTTGCCTTTTAGGACGACCCAGATCGGACGAGGCAAGCCCGCGGCGACCCCTAGGTAGTTACTGGTAGATGCAGTTTGAGCAAATGAACCCAGTAGGGTTCGTCTGTTCGTCGAGTTCGACTCCGCATCTATGAAACACCTTCTCATGCAACGAAGCACAAAGAGAAGAAAATTAAATACGGGAAAAAGAAAGGAAGAAGCGGGAAAAAAAAGGCGACGTGCTCGAGATTCGAACGCGGCACCAGCCCAACAAGGGAAGGTAAAATAAAACCACCAGGCCACGGTGCCATTTCTTGCCTCCGCCACGGAGGTACCTCCCGCCATGAGTTACGGCCGGCGGGCTGCTCAGGTTGGGGGGGGAATGAAGAAAAAAGATATGAAGAAATATAGAGCGATAGTAGAATGAACAAGGAAAGGATCGAGGAAAAAAGGCAAAAAGCGAAGTGTCCCCAGAGGAGACAGTGGGCAACCATAATGCGTGTAAGTTTCGCTACTTCGCTGAAAACTGAACGCTCTATCATCCCTTATAAGGGACGGTGACAGGTGGCAGGTGGCAGTGCAGCCAGCCCCACCCCACTGCTACAGTGGCTGGTCGCTCCCCTTTCTTTGTCCACGAGCGAACAAAGAATAATAACCAGGAGCTTCTCAAAGTAGGTACATATCTCTGATTTCCGAATATCTATGGGTTGGGGCGAGTTTATGCAAAATCCTCGCTTAGTCCCTCATGGCGAGGACGTTGTATTATTGCGGATAGGAACACGATCACCCTGAAGAGAGGCGATCGGAAGCCTGCTACAATTGATCACGACCACTAAAAGGAAAAGTGATCTAGCAATTCTCTCTCGTATTAGGAGCTCGAAAGGGTTCCACGACTGGTAAAATTTGAGAAACACTATCTATTACAACTAGGAACCAACCATAGCCAAATGAAGACCCCAAATGCCTTTTTTTTCCTTCAATAAAATACTCGTTTCCATTACCTAGTGGTGGTACATGATCAATACAATCGTAAACTGACAGGCAGGTAAACAAACAAAGTCCGAACCTCGTGTCCTGCACGGCGGACCACCCACGCTGTATTAGAAACAAATGATAAACAGTGAAGCACAAAACAGAAGACAGACAGATGAAGAGAAAGGGGAGGGGAGGGGTTGTTTCTCTTTTGGATTAGAGGCTAGGTAGCCGTGGAAGAAAATGTAGAATGCAAACCGGTTGCATCCGGAGTGTACCGGGTAGGATGGAGTAGTAGGAAGGGGGAAGGGGGAAGAGAAGAGGAGAAGATCTGCTCGGAGAGATAATCCAGCCCACCTCCCCTCCCTTCGGCAACCACATCCTGGCATGATAGCACCAAGAAGCGGCGTAAGCTACTTCAATGGCCCCCCTGGGCCTGCGAGGACGACCCGCCGGCGGGATCGCCGCTGCTGCCGCCGCTACCGCCGCCGTGGCGACGACTGCCCAAGGTGGCCTCGATGTCGTCGAGGGCACGTTGAGCCAGGAGGAGGTGGCACCTCCTCTCCGCGCCGTCGGGGTGGTCGCCGGTGCCGGGCACAACGATGGGGTCTTGGTCGGGGGGCGTGGCGATGTACGTGGCGACGGCAGCATTTCCGAGGTTCGTCGGAGGGTTCGACGCGTCGACGGCTTCGAGGGCATCGCAAGTCAGCTGCGCCGTGTGAGCCTGCTGTGCCTGGGTGTCCTCGTCGTTCTCGCAGATCGTCGCGTTGTCCGGTTGATGCTGGTGATGGAAGAAGGCAGGAAGACCGCTGCCGAGCTGCGGCTCGTTCACGATCTTGAGGCCATGCATTATGTCCTCCTCGGTATTGTCCGCCATGGCATGAGCTGAGCCGTCATGGGCGACGGGCTGGTGGTTGGTGGTGAGGCTGTCGTCGCAAGTCCATGGTTAGCCCCAAGTATGAGTGCCTTTCTGGCCTCTCCGCGTCGGAAGAAACTAGAAGTTTGCTGACCTTGCCACGCTGCCTCTCGTAGCGCGGGTTGAGCTCATGGAAGCAGTGGTCGCCACGGAATCGCGGTGGACGGGGACGGCGGGAGGAGGCGAAGGGGGAGCCATTGTTGCCGGAGGACGTTCTGGTTACGACGACGGGACCACGGGACGAGTAGAACGAATGGCGACTCGAGACGGAGACCAGCTCTGTAGAATGGGATGACGGCCAAGAATGAAAGTCGTGGTTCCGCCCAGAAGAGGGAGAGAAGAGCGAAAGGCCGACGACGATGGAAGAAGGGGAAAAGAAAGCGATTGAGAGTATATATGCTCTATGATGTGGTCGTGAAGGAGAAACAAGTAAGCCTTAGGGACTTGGGGGCCGGCGAATATTTATATGCTCGACAATAGAGACAAAGGAGAGGGAGACACGCGAGGAGGGCCTGCTTCGTGTGACACGACTATTGAGGCCAATATGGGTCTCCTGCCTTAAGGCTTGGCAGGCCGCGGCCCCTCAACCTTCCGGCCCATGACGCAAGCTGCCTCCTTCCCGTACGCCCTTTCATGCTAAGGCGGAACGTAGGACGCACGTGAAAAGGCTAGGGAAGATAGGGTGGGGGGGGGAAGGGGAAAGAAAAACAGAGAAATAAAATAAACAAAGCAAGGTCACAGTTCGTCCCTTTGGAAGCGGTCCGACTTAGCTCTCCACGCCCACACGACAGACTGCGAGACACCATCGACAAACAGAAGAGCGCCGAGAAGGGTGACTGAACTGGTGCCGCCTCCAAGGCGATAGCCGACCGGTTGACGCCACGTCGACCCAAAGCGCCGGACACTAAGAAAGGGGGGGGTGGGCCGAGGCGGGAGCATCCCAGACACGAAAAAGATCCTAAATCGTAATGACCTCCATCGCCTGTTCGCCGACTGGCTGCCTAGACTGGTCAGGCTGCGGTTCCTGAATCTTTTCTGGCCGTGGCTCATTTCGCGCGGGAGCCTCCCCCTCGGCCACAGAGGAGCGCAAAAATGGCAAATTCGTGCTCCGGGTGGAGTCTGGTGCGGCACACGGGCACAAGGCTGCCAGCGCGGTCCTGAGGAGAAAAGGGGGCAGCCGATGCGTCCACCGAGGTCAAATGTGGTAATTCCGGCGTTAAACAGCGGGCAGCCTGGCTGGGCGTGGAATTGCGCATATAGGAATAAAAATTTTGACTCTTGATGAGAATCCGAGCAGGGACGCTTTGTAATGCTCGATGGGTTGCCTGCGCGACTCAGCTTACGACGCTCAACACGCAGGTAGTATGTGAGCGACAGGCGGATCAAACAGGAGGGTGGTTCGCATCGTCCGCACCTCAACAAAATTCGGCTGCCCTCGCTCAATCAGGCTTGAGCAGAAGGGCGACATGGGGGAGGGGGAAACGGAGAAGAGGGAACGGAAAAGGAATGGAGGAGACGGGCCCTTCCTGAACGGCCAGCCTCGTGCGCCTGTTACACAGGGGTACGTACCCCGCACCCGGCGTCTTCCAACCTTGCCATGATTCGAGGCCTGCCATAGACCCTGTCCATATCCTGACACAGGACCGCAGCCCTGGGACGTCCTGCTGGGAGCGTTTGCCGGATCCCGATTTGATGGTGCTTGCCGCCAGGCAGGTGGGAGGGCTGTGCGCAAATTGGCGTTGGGATCCGAGGTTAGACTCTCGTACGATAGATGTGACGTGGGCGTCCGATGCCCACGTATTTGTTTCTTGTTATTTTTTTTTTTGTTTTTGCGTCTTCGCAGGATGCAGTGCTAATATCGGAGAAAGGGCCACAGGGCCTATTGTCTCTCCGCATCATGTCTTCTATCAGACGGTTGGACTGGATAGCGCGCTCTCGGGCCAACCCCGTGCCCCCGTCATTCCTCGAAGTGCCGAGGGACTTTGCCACCGGGCCATGGGTTATGTGCCCGCCCAAGGTGGCTCCTGACAGGACGAGAGGCGAGCCAGCTGAAGAGCCTGCTCATGCAAGGTTACCTTTCCTGCAGACCGCCAGGCCCAATAGCGCGCTTCGCCTCATGACGTTTGTGCCTGGGCCGCGAATATGCGGGCCGGTAGGATGACATCGCAAAAGGACATCGTCCAAAAAAAAAAAAATCTTCACCTCACTGGAAGCCCGCGATACTTACTTTTCCCGCCTATCTTCCCGCAGAGTGAAACAGTAGCCGAGGTTCGCCGCAGGCAAAAGAATCGGCTGCCTTGGCTCCAGGTTCGAAAGGGGGAGGGTGGGGGTCAGGTGGGAGAGTGAGGCTGACTTGGGAGCTGGAGGATCGGGTTGGTGCCGCAGTTTCCCTCAGGCCGAATTGCCTAGGTCGAGCGTCCTATTGGCGGGAGCAACGGAGGGCCGTCCTGCAGTCGAAACTTGGTTGAGGGCCGCTGGCTGGCGATGGGCGCAGATAACGGGACTTCTGCATCGTTTCGACTTGGCTCTTTAGGCTCCAGACCCGGTGCAGCTGAAAGGCGCCTGGTAGCAGCAGAGATCCAGCTGCGGAGCACAGATAAGGGGGCCGGTCCAACTGACCCCGTCGAGAGATTAGTAATGTCCTCTGCCAGAGTGAGGCTGGGGCAGAAGGCAATACGCCTCGCGAATGGGCGCCTGCACAGATACAATTGAGCACAGAACGATTGAGGAAAGTAAGCCCGAGGCACGAGACACGTCTATGCCCTGTCATGCCTCGGAGGCCGCTGCACTCAGATGTTTCCTGAATGCCGCCTCGGTTCGCTGATCCTCGAGAAAGGTATTAGCGCATTCGCTCACGCGGCGGCGGGCGCTGTAGCTTATTGAAGGCGACGCGGCTGATGGCTGATGGCGGATGGAGAGGTCTGAATTCGAGTACCCAGCAAGTCAGTATCCGTATGGCACGCTGGATGTAAGGGTTTCGACGGTCAGGAAGTGGAGTCCCACAGCGGAGTACTCCGCTGCATTTCCAGAATAAGGTATCTCTTTCCCAATCTGGCTTACTTACGCGATGATGAAGCGGCTTCGCCATGTGGTTCTTTGTTAGCGAGCACGGGCAACAGAACGCGCTTGCAGATGCCGATCGGAGAAAGGAGGTCAAGAGAAAACAAGCAGGAAGGACACATCCCCGGGCCCTGCATTCTTGCAAATTCCCCGGTGCCCGCCCCGCCAATGCTAGCAGCCCAGTTATCGGCCGGGAAAGGTGGGCGGAAAAGCGAATGCGAGGTTGGGGTTAAGCGAGCGGCACTAGCCGTAATCAGGAAGTCGATCGCGGTGGAGCGGGATGACCGGCCGGCTTCCACCCCCTTTCCAGCCTTGGAGTCTTCTTCTGACGACAGTGGAATTCTCGTCTACGAAGCAATCCGTAGTTGTGGCATCCTCGCCTAAGAATCCTCGTCTAGGAAGCGGATGCCATGGGGTCTGGGCTTGAAGTATCCCCCGCGGCCGGGCCAGGATCGGCGCTCGATTCGCCCGCGCCCTCCCTGTAGCTCGCCAACAGGAACTTCCGGGCACGTCGGGTCTGCCCGCAAGAGATGGGCTTCATGTCGCATCACCGTCCTAGCGTGGCCATTCCTTCTTCCTCCAGCTGGTAGTGCCTGCAGTCTCTTGGGGTAGTGCCTGCAGGTATAGGTAGGTACGATTAGGGATGATGGACCTTCCCGAAACCGAGGCCTAGATAGCAGGTCCGGTTGGATCCGTCCACAAGGGGGGCGTATATAGTCCTCGCGAGGCCCTGAGTAGCCATCCTGGCTGCTCGGAATAGCATCATGCAAGCGCACACACTCTAGTCCAGAACTGTCTTCTTACGACGGGTTCATCTTTACGGACAGCATACCATCGATATCCCGATGTCCTCCTGCGAGGACCAGTCTCCAGCTTGTTCATATTAAGATATACTTTTACTCTCCAGCATGTTTGAACTCGACAACATCGAAAAAAATGTCTCACACGTCACAAAGAAGCCAGTTACGGCGAACTGTCGTCACAGCGCTTCGCCCTTGTGAGCCTTGGGTAGGTCTTGGGAGTGAGAAAAGGCGGGAGAGGGAGGAAGGGGGAGAGGGAGGAAGGGGGAGAGGGAGGGAGGGAGGGGGGGAAGGAGGGAGGGGAGGGA